>CM031240.1:387092645-387377645 GCA_018340775.1 Taxus wallichiana var. yunnanensis | reverse complement strand
ATTAACTTTGGCATTAAAGTAATATTGTTGATTGGTTGTGTTAGTAACATTATTATTGGAGCTCAAAATTGCACCTTGGATATGATCGTGAATGACCAAGAATTTTGAGGAAACATGGGACTGTCTCTCAGTTGTGGGACCTGCAAACTGAGATAGACCTCCAAAGAAGGACGAATTCCTCTACTTATTCCTAATGATAACACTACTCCTAATACTGAAAGAAAATCCTAACCTAAACATGTCAAGGGACCAAGGATAGAAGGAGATGTAGAAAAGGGAAATCCTAAGCTAAAAAGGTGATAACACTAGGGAAAAGGTCGATCAATCTCCACAAAGGAAAAAAAAAGATTGAAAACATGGGAGAGAGGGATAAAAAAACACACCACGATGAGAACCATGTAGACCATGCATTCCCCACATGAAAAACACATGAAATGGATTTTGTAAGTAAGGATAACACACAAAATACCAAGAAATGTAGACATAGAGGTAAGGAGAAATAAAATGTGATACTAGGGTAGACAGACAGATAGCCACAAAACCTAATTTTATTGATCAAAAGATGCACATTCGTTTACATTCGTGGCGTGTAAGGTGAAAATACATTGCGAGACCACACTCAAGGTCCGAAACCCGTGGGAATTCAACCACTATTTTGACATAGTTCCGTTACAACATAGATAGATCCTTTTTTTATGAGTAGAGCTCTTACATTCATAGAAAAGAAGAAGAGAAGAAGAAGAGAAAGGGAGAGAATATTGAATTAAAATTTCCAACCACCAAAATAAGTCATTAAGTCCTTTGAAAAAATTGGGCGTATCTAATGATCCACTGCAACACGCTATTTTCCTTGTTGGAGAAAATATGGGTGCTAATACTGCATTAAATGATGGTAGTTGCGCTTCCTGGAACTATATCTTTTGTGTGTTGGAGAAGTCTTCCACCTTTATGTGTATCTATCCATCTATATAACTTTTGCAAAAATTGGATCATCAGATCAAAAGATATGGAAATTTTAGTCTCACATCGAAAATTGCCACTTTCCTTTGATTCGTGGATTTCTCCTCTCAATATTGCATAGATTTTGAGTTCCGCATTCTTCCTTGTGTCTTTGCGGCATTTCCTACCTCTCTCTTTATCTTGCGGCCTCCAATGTAGTGTGGCTTTATGTCAACATCTCTGTGAAATTCTTATAGATTTTATTTTACTAATGGCTCTCTATTTCAAGTGTTTTGGGGCTTGCTAAAACATCCGTGGCATTGTTCTTTATAGTGTGGCTTGTGTTCTTCTTCCCATGGCTTCATCAACTGCTCTATTTTGACCCACAACCTCTACTAGTTTGGTGCAGCTTTGAATCATCACCCACGGTTCCTTTTCTTCAATCTATGGCCTTCTATTTTGCATTAGCTTCCTGTTCATACTTCGAGGCATTTCATCTTTGGCCATGACATACTCCAAATATTTGCGGCCTTTGTTCGAATTGTGTGGAAATCTAAATTGTTCTATTTTTACAAGGGGTGTAAAAATAGACAACAATTATGAAATCAGTTATTGTTGTTATTGCCTTTTTGAGAAAGGCTTGATGGTTAATACTTGGCATAAGGAAGTATGTTTTATAAGTCATGATGGGTTGTTAACTTGGAAATTAAAAATATATTTTCACCCTTGTGAGTTATGTGTAAATTGAACATGATTACTTTGTGGAAATTTGGGAACATGAAGATTGTTTGATTAAATGGCTTGCTTGATTGGATAGGGATTACAAAACATTATTTTCATTGGCATTTGATTGTTAAATTAATAAACTACTTTGTTTGGTTTTAAATGCCTCCAATTGAGAAGTGAGGGTCACGGACCCAACCAGGATGTTGTAAGGAACTTGGGGAATTTTGGAATCCATTTAACAAGGGCATTAATGTTTTGTGGATAGGGTTGTTATTGAATTTTTGAAAAGGGATTTCTCGATGTATAGAAATTATGGAATATTATTTTTAGTTTGATTATGTTGCTTGAATTTTAAACTATTGTGATTATTTTATTTGGGCTTGAATGCCTCCAATATAAGTGTGAGGGTCACAAACCCAACCATAATATAAAATAAAGAATTTATAAAATTTGGAATCTATTTATACAAGGCACATATTCACTTTTGGGCATAATAATTTGGACGTTTGGAGTTGGAAAGGGGAATTGAAACCCTAGCTCCCTCAATTGTATGATTATTCTTGATGCTTACATGGGAAGTGTTGGTTATAATGGATCTTTATACATTGTTGTTTATATTTATTTACATGTGTTTTAACTGGAAGTTGGAATATTATAAAATATCTAGCCATGGAAAATTAGATAACAATGATGAAGATGGAAAATTTCTCCTCAATAGCATGATTTGTGTTGGTAGAAAAGGAAGTTTGAAGCTTTCAAGAGGAACAAACTCCATTTTTGTTAATATAGACATCATTTTTCTTTCTCTATTCTTGCATACTCTTTTATGGGCATAAGTATTTATCTTTATCTTCACTTGTTATGTGGTTAAAATTTGGACTGCAAATGTGTATATTTGTAGGCATGAATATGTTTCACATTTATGAAAATACGCATATGATGCACATGGGTATAGGTGTATATATACCTATATTATGCCTTGAACATGAATAACGATGTATATACACATATATAGTTGTAGATACGCTTTTTAGATGTTGCATAAAATATTTTGGCATTTTTCTGGTTGTTTTTCTCGAAACCCTATTGTCTTGAATATATTATGCATAAAGAAATGAGGATTTAGTTTTCTGGTCTTGATGATATATTATGGGGTTTTCCATTGGTTGAATAATGATGTGGGTTTATCGTTTCTTGATTTTGTTTAGCAATGATGGAAATTGAATGGAATAAAGAGCATGGGAAAATGTTGTTTCTCTCTCAATCTAATCATTGGATGTTTTACACATAAGATTAAATGAAAGTATATAGGAAGGATAATCATGTCATTTATTTTGAGTTGACCTGAATCTACTTCAGGCACTCAAGAAAGAAAGAGGAAATGAATTTTTACTAAATTATTATGGAAATATTATTGCTGTAATAAAAGGACTATCTTGAAAATAAATATGATTGAACATGTTTGTGTGTGAAAAGAACATTGTATAGTCATATACTTCTTGTGAAAGCTTGTTTTCTTGTATGAAAAGAGGAATAATTACCTAACTGGGATCTTGATGAATATACTTTTATTTATTTTATATATCAAGGAATGTATTGCTGTAATTTTCATTTAGTTTCCTCAAGTTTGTATATTTGAAAGGAATTCAATGAATAAGGTTTTAATTGTGATTAAGTATCATACCTTTTTGGTAATAAGCATATTTTATCGGGAAGGTCTATCCTTAGTTGTGTATTGTAGTAATTGTGGGAAATTAGTAGTATACTTGCTATGATAAAATTTATGTTATTATCAATATGTATATAAAAATAAATTTGATTTGTATTTATTTTTGAGTGCATGTAAATTAAATTCAAACCAGGAAGTATCTAATAACTACCACTATCATATGGAGGTTTTGGACTAAATGGGATAATTAAGCTACCTATCAATTTGGAATAATAGAACCTCTTCATCCAGTAATGATGAATACGTAAATGGAAAGATGTCTACACTTTGCGAGGAAAGAATGTTTATAAATGAAAATATACAATATAGACTAGACACATTTAATAGTGATCTCATACTATGATTGTGTCTTATACACCTTGAGTGAAAGGTGAAGGATGAAAACTCTTATGGAGTATTTTGTAATATCAACTCACATCAAGTTAAGTCAAAGTAACAAATGGTGTGTATGTATTATGTACTAGAAATAGGATGATAAAAGGTTACTCTCTCATAAGGGATTAATAGAAAAATAAATAAATAGATAAACAACACTATGGGGCATATTTCCCATGGTCATAGAAAGGATATAGTCCCATATTGATCATAGATTGTATGCAAAAACAAGGAAGTATGATAAGGTTATTAAAAGAGAATGACAAGTGATGTTATGAAGGATTTAAGCCTTCATGAAAAGAATTGAAACCATATAACTATTGTGTTTAGTAACAATATGAATGAATATCAATGGTTTTATTAAGCTAATATGGTTATGAATGGAATTATATGTTAAAATTTCTACACTTAGGATAGGTAGGGGAATAAAATATATTTGTTAACGCAATATTGATTTCAATAAGAAAAGGTGCTTGATATAGATACTTATGAGTTAGTTGACCTTGTGGGAAGTAGAGTAAGCCTCCCTAACATGTATATTAAGGAAGGAGATTTTGGTAAAAGGGTAATCATGTTAATAAAGTCTATATTGTGTCATTATAACAATTACGGTTGACCCTCCCTTTTATGTAAATAAATTTTTTAGAAGTTGAAGAACTCATTTAGCAAAATGCAAATGAGGAAAAGAATTCTCTTTCTATAATTGGTGTTCTCCTTGCTCCAAATAATTAATAACGCAAAACTTAATTAAAGATAAATATATAAATCTAAGTAGTTGTGAATAAATTAAATCTTTAAATGGAAGTTTAAAGATTTGAGTTTGATGGAACAAAAGGATTTAAATTATAAATGATAGAGGTTGAAATTGTTAGGTAACGAGTTAGCATTGGATACAAATTGTTTATTTATATGAAGATAATATGCAAAAAAAAGAAAGTACTTATAATGGTTGACATAATGTAACTTGAATACTACATTTTGGTATCATATGAGTAAATACTCTAGAAGTAAAATATAACAAAATATTGATCAATAGTTAAACAAATCAAATAGGTAGATGAATAATATTATGGGTAGTACCATAAGTAATCATGACAAGATTTATCTTGATTAGTAAAGAATTGAAGGAATATCCTTCAGTTGTTAACAAATTTAATAAATTGTGGGTTCCCAATATTACACCCTAGAGACTTGGCAGCAACTATGAAATAAAATGACTTAAATAATGATATATTTGAAGGATATTTCATTTGTATATAGGGATATGTCTAACATTCTTTTATAACCAAGTCTTGGAAATGACTAGGAGGCACTTTACAAAGGGGATGGCTAGATCCTGCTACTTCTAGCTCTACCTAGACCAAGGTGAGAGAACCCAAGGGTAACTTGAATGAGGGAGAGATATTATAATTCAATCTCCTTCAAATTATTGGTAATTAAATTTGAGCCAAGTATAGCCATGAATGTAATATCTACTCACAAGAGTTGTCACATAGATATCACACATACTTAGTGCATCAAACAAAAGTTACTAAAGATAGATAAAATATGATTCACATACATCATTTCTCAATAATAGCTAATGGAATGGAGCTTCATGATGTTGGAATACTTGTATTCAAAAAAGAGAAAAATGCATTCATAATATGTAAGTATAATGTAATTTTCAAGGGTAAAATGGTAGGATATTTTAGTTAGCTACAACACAATATTTATTCAAGTAACCAAGAAGATGCAACAACGGGAGGTTAATCTTATGTATTATATATAAATTCAATAAACAAAATATTGCAATAAAAGTTATAATTAATTTATCAAATACTCAACATATATTTTCAAAGCCATTCCGAATCAAAATAGATTATTTGATTCATCTTAGTTTAAACAAGGGGACATAGACTAGATTCCCTAAATGTCTACTAATGGTTGTATAGTGTAACCACCTTAGCATTACAAATTTAGACTCATAAGTTCTACACTTATAAAAAATGAAAACCTAGAGCTAAAGAAATTAATTACCAACCAACCAAAAAGAAAAACCCTTTTAGAATGAGGACAGCCCTCATTCTCATACAAAAATACATAGAGGAATATACCCAAAGTCCCAAAACTGACCGGAGAAAGAAAAGATGCGTAGCAAGGTATATTGATCCACCAAAATGGAAGAAAAGCCTTTTCAACTGAAAACATTCCACCTTTATCCACCTAGATGAAATGGTTATGCCTCATGATTGTGCAAATGGAGATCAAATAATATTTGTTGGTGTGAACAAATTTTTTTGTGTTTTAGCGTCCAATACCACATGATGTGTGCTTTATAGGAAAACTCATTACCTTTATGTAATCATCCATTTTGTATTTTCCCATAAATATGTTACTCATGCAATCATTGGGAAGATTTTATTTCTTTTGAGAGAATACAAATATTAGAGTAAATAAAGAATAAAAGAATAGAAATAAGAGTGAAATATTATATAGGATCTAAGCTAATTGCCCCCACATTCTGTTTTCATTCTTTTTACGTATTAATCCAATCTCTTAAACATATTAATAAAATGATCCTCATCCAAAACAGTATGGTAAAGAAAAAAAAGCTCTGGTTCTAACAAAACATTATCAAATTCAATAGAAATGGCCTTTATTTTTTATCCTCTTAGCCAATTTATTTATACTTCCTTCTAAATGAATGAATTTTTGAATTGAAGTATAATTGAAACTTGAAGAAGAATATTCCAACTCCCCCTAACATGTTTCTGAAGAATCTCTATCAGCTTCTCAACATCATAGCTCTTGGGGTGTATGTATCTTGTATAGGCAACATCTTTTCAAGATTAGAATCCAAATCATCAATATACTTTCCAGATTTATCTTTCATGTTGGCATATAAAATTTCATTGATTTTAATATGGAAGCCCCGTTGAAATTTTTTTCCTTTTTGGTCAAATTGCTCCAGTAGCCAAAAATTTCAAAATTAACGAAACTACTTGCTTTCAAAGATCAACCGCAATGGATGTTTTTGGGAGCCTCATAGAAATTAAAAAGTATCAATTATATTCATAGAAAATGTATTAGAGTATTTTATACGATGGTATGACTTACGAAGCATTTTGGAGACTTTTGAATGGTCTTGGGAAAGTTTTCCTCATAGGCACTTTTTGAGAAAAAGGAGTGTGCAAACTGTGTTGAAGATTCAACTTCAACGAAATGTTCCATGAGCCACATAAATTGTTGGGAGATCATATCCCAAGAATTGGAAATCTATTGGATCCTTATTTGCGATGGACTTAGTGTGACCAAGTTTTAAGAACACAAAAGGGAGAAAGTCTTCGAGACACTACTTGAAGGAGGATTTTTGCACCGTATTCTTGCAAAAAGATTATGGGAATATTCGGTGGATTTATGAGCCTATAAAAATATCATATGGGGGTATTTTCAATGCTACTCATGACCCATAAGTTATTTTAGATAACACTTGTTGGAAACTATTTTTGTACTTTAGTTCATTGTCACATCGTCCAAAGCAAAAAGAGGGTACATGTAAAATTTTTGAAGATAAAGTTTTCAAGTCTTACAAATGTTTTAATTGGATTCATTGGACCTTTTCCATGGAAATTCATAAATTAGAAAACCAAAATCCATTAAAAATTTATCCCATGGAAAAGAAAGCAATTCTTGAAGTCTATTAGGGTTCCAAATCAAGTTGTGGAGCATGCACTAAGTTCTTGGGCACACTTTTGGTGTCATATTACACCTTGGACACACTTTTGAGGTGAAATTACACCCCAAAATTGTTCCTCACTCCCATTTTTCCATTTCTCAACATCATAATATAAAGGGGGAGCTTAGAAATGCACTTTTTCATTTGACATGTACTTTAAGTCATGATGGGACCCATATTTTCCATCTAGGTGCAATTTTGAGGTGTAATTTCACCCCAAAATTGCAACATGATCTCATTGACCCATATCATTCATATGCATGCATGTCATACAAGCCAAAAACATAAGAATTTAAGAGAATGTCTATTATTCCCTTGAACGATATTGACTCTCATGCAAAGAAAAGAATTTAAGAGAATGGGAAAATGACAAGCTCTTAGATTGATTCCATCATCCAAAAAGGATGTGACCTACTTCCTAAGATGGTTATAATTTTCAAAATTTCCACCTTATCAAGAGAAAAGATAGAGGATGTTTTTACCATGGAAAAGGAGGAGGCAGATCACTAGAACAATCTACTTGCAGATCTCCACAAAATGAGCATGGTCAATCCCAAAACATTGTGTGAGAAATGAGTGTTCCTAAATCAAGAGGATAACTTATCCCACACATACGTAAGAACCATCGAGTGGAAGATGAGATCCTTGTATGAAGATATAGAGGATTTCCCTTATCACCGAACCGTGCTCGTGAAATCAAAGTAGAGGTCATTTTTTTTTAGAAAAATGAGGTGCCTTGAGTTACGATCGTAGTCAATATCATCTAAGGATATTTTCCAACATTTCAGAGATATCATAAAATGTGAATTGTCTTATCTGTTGTACTACGGAGATGAGCTTATAGAAACACTTCTTTGAGTTCATATCAACTATGTTGGATTCTATCGAGAAGATTCCCGTGTGGCTCAAGAATTGCAAGATCATTTAAAGCATAACGGATCATTAGCTAGATATCCTCTCCAACACCTCCATTCCCTATAAAGGAGAAGTTTCTGAGGTAGTGTATAATTTCAATGCAACTACGGGAAGCCGAGAAAATTATCTAGTTCATCGCATCACATGATCATCTTCCCAAAGATCACCTTTTGATTGATTTTTTTCTTCCCTTCTTTTATTCCCACATGAAAAATTTGTTTTTCCCAAAGCTATTCCAAAGGTTTTATAACTCTTCATTGGGAAAATGCACTTTTTCAAAAACCAACTTAAGTTGCCTCTTTTCCACTTTTTTAAAATTAATTTTCTTAAAATAAGGAAAAGTTTTTTATTTTGGAAAACAAGGTGATATTCATTTATGAATATGAATGGTCACAAATTAGGCTATTTAAAGAAGCTCTCATGCCATACCAAAGCATCAATTTTTTACTCAACTCTAACAAACTGTGTTTCTTTTATTTCTTGTTTAATGTATTCCTCTCCATCTCAACTACTACTCCAATAGAGCATTGTAATCCTACATAACCAGGGAAAGATTGTATCTTTTGATGAATATAATGTAGTTAAAATTTGTGTTCTTTGTCTTTCTTTTCATATTGGTGTCTTCTCTTTGATAACTTGGAAATGATCTAGTTTTATGTCAATATACTCTATATGATATTTATTGAGTAAAACCATGTTATACCATGGGGCTGATTTTGGTGTCTTTACACCACCTCGTAAACCAAAAAATCCATAAACATAAATATCTAAAAAATCCAAAAAAATAATTAGAGATTGAAAACCATAGGATTTTTAATGTATTCTCTACATTTTTCCCTCCATGGAGATTCTCTTGTGTTGCGAATAATCTCCTTTTCTTCTAAGATACCCAAGAATACCTCTCAAATGATTTGAGGAACTACATTTGGAATAATAGAGAGATATTTAACCACTATCACATAGCCTCAAGATTTTGGACCTTGAAGAAGAACGTGCTCAAGCTCCACAACATGCAAGAAAAGCTCAATTGGAAAAAGCAGAGCTTAGAAGAATTATATTTTAAGATATGCATTCATCTAACAAGATAGAATAAATAAGGTACAAGAGGTCCTCCAAAGTCGGTGGTGTGACTGACCGACATTTGAAGAGAAATTGCAATCTAATTTTAGACTTCCCATCACTCAAATTGCAAGGAAAAATAGTCAATAGTATTTTGCTAAGTTTTATCCTACCTTTCCTCTTGAGTAACCCATTGAAGGATTGGAAATTGAACCATTAAATTACATTCCTACATAATAAGAAATTGTAGAAGAAGCAACCAATGAAGAAGAAGTAAATATGGCCCAAAAATCACCATTACCTTGGGGACATAACATGGGTCCATTGGCTCTAAGTCCCCCTTTGCATGACTTACCCAAAGGGTCCAGAAAGAACTTCCCTAAGTTTTAGGGAGATGGGAAGTAACACCATAATGATCACATTGAAAAATTCATAGCATCTCGTGGGCTGTTTGGTGTGTGATACTAATATATATCAATTTGTTTGGTCGTAGAATCCTTATAAGATGTTTTTATAGACTGGTTCTATAATTTACCCTAGGATATCTATTGAAAATTGGGTTGATATTAAATCCAAATTTGAATCTAGATTCACACTAATTGAAGAAGCTCATGATCTTATTGCCCAATGGTCTTAGTTGAATAAAGAGCCCTATGATCCCATGAGGGAATTTTTTTCCAATTTCAAGATCCATGAAGCTTCTAATCCTTTTGAGGATAATAAACTAAGATTCATCACGAATGCACAACTACCAAAAGTCAACTTCATGCTAAGAATAAATCTACCTGCCACCTTCGAGGAGGAATATATAATTACAATTAACGTCAAAGATGACATGATAATGTCTATAAAAATCAATAATGGTATGAGAAAAGATAAGTTTTGGGGTTCGAATTATGGAACCATAGACTCATTAGTACAAAAATTGGCTAATGATGTTCTCTCTCTTAGGAAGCAATTGGCCCAAGCCTCCATGTATAAAGATGTCCCTAAGATTTTTTTCCAAATAAGCAGAGGATTATTTTTTCACCTAGAATAATTTCTTTAGAAGCACCTCCTATAAATGTAGCTTGTGACACTGAGGAGGAGGAATAAGAACTTGTAGAGCCAAAAAAGAAAGTGATGACAATAATGTCCTAGAGATTGAAGAAGTGGAATATGATGTATAAATTGGATTCCTAAAATATTCAGAAGGTGACTAAGATGATGATGAATATGCACCTAACTTCTCATGTGAAGTGTTCACCCACTCCTAATCTAAGAAAGTAAGTTCCTCTACCGCTGCTCCACAAATAAGAAGACAAGATCCTCCAAAGTGTCGACTCAACAAAATAATATAACCAAGATAAATGATCTCCACTTCCACCTTTCATTTAGTTTTCAAATGAGAAGCCAAGTATCATGGAAAACAAGAAGCCATATTTTGTTCCAAGTAAGTCTCCCAATGCTCCTCTTAGTTCTAATTTTGTTTTTGCAAAATCTAGTCCTTAAAAAGCTTCTAGTGTACCTAAAAATCAGCCCATGCTCCTCAAACATCTGCTCCCATTTCTAAGTTTGTTTAAACTACAAAGGTAGTACCTCCTTCACCCCCAAAAAAAAAATGTTGTACTAGGGGTATATACCTCATCTCCATCCACCTATTTTGACATCATAGAGCATGTAAATAAATCCAAAGTTTAGATTTCCAAATCTGAATTCTTGCAAACTCGTCTGAAACAATTTGATAAACTTGTCTGTTATATCAAATGTATTGGTTCAAATCCTAATACTATGGTTATGAATGCATCCAAGACCAATAAAGTTTAGCCATTCTATATCTCCCTTCTTATTAAAGGTCATCAGTTGAACAACTACATAATATATTTGGGAGCTTATGATAATGTGATGCCCATAAAAGTTGTTAATGCTCTTGAACTTACCTTGATATGGTCCAAGTGTTGTTTTTACCCCATGGAGTCTAGTGAAGTACCACTTGTGGGGTGGATAAAGGATGCACATGTGGCTCCCACGATTGTGTAATTAAAAATTATAGTTGATTATTTTGATAGAAGATATTACGACATCATTTGGAATGTTGCTAAATAGAAGTTTCACAGACTTGGGATTCAAAATCCAAACATATTGGTCTTCTATAACCATTCTAGTGAAGGGATAAATGAATAAATTTCTTCCTATGAGGAAGATGAAATACATTGTTCAGAAATCGGAAGATCCAAGGGCTAATGTATTATTTCAGGAAAACAGACATGGTAATTATTTCTCGACTTCAGGAGGAGATGAAATCTTCCCTTTATTACAAATAATGATGAGAATCAATTATGGAATTTGGATTTTGATGGAATTCATTCCAGTATTAGTTCAGGGGCTGGTGTTATTCTAACCTCCCCTTCAGGTGAATTATTCCCTTTTTCTTACTAGTTGCAATTTGAAAATACAAATAATACTATTTAATATGAAGCTTTCCTTTTAGGCATGGACATAGCTGAGTCCATGGGTGTTAAAAAGTTGAAATGTCTAGGTGATTCCAAAGTAATTGTTAAACAAGTCGTAAATAAGTACCAAGTCAAGAATCTGAGGCTTAAACACTATAGGAAAATAATGTGGGATTGTATTGAGTATTTCAATGCTTTCTCTATGCAAGCCATTCCTCATAAACAAAATGAGAAGGCTAAATCTCTCACAGTCTCACCTTCTCTAATGACTCCACACCCTTCTTTCAATAAGGATAAAGTTACTATTGAGATTATTTTCAAGACAAGTGTGTCAGATAATGTTAATCACTGGTAAGTTTTAAATGATGATAATCATCTTCTCTCTTTTATGGAGAAAAGGGATAATCTCAATAATCTATTCTTTGAAGGAACCAATGCTCTGCACCACGATTCTTTTTTAGATGAGGACAAGGGTGAGATTGATGGAATTGATTCAGAGGGGGTTATCAAATTAAGAGGTGATAAAATTCTAAAAGGCCTAGTTTCTCTCAAATTTTTGTTTGAAAAACACTATAGGTTTATCAAATTAAAAACAAAGGAATATTCTCGTTGCACTTTTGATTTTAAAAAGGAAAACAATGGAACTTTAAAGCATCTAAGAATAGTGAACATTGGAAAATATTTTTTCTAGAAGAAAAAATGTGTTTTGTTTCATCATTGAAGAGGTATTCTTATGTTCGAGCATAATCCTATGATAAGTTGAAATACTTCAAGCTAAAGGAAATGCACCATTCCATCCCACTCAAGCTTGAATTGAAGTGATTTTGATGAGAATGAAAGGCCATAAAAACCCAAAATTGTTGGCACTATCAAGGAAGTGTTATACATTTTTGCACCCTTGAAAAATGGACTAACCTACAGTGTCCGGCATTGGCATTAATGGAAAATGGTTTGCAAAAAGGGTAGCAACAGGGATGGTATTACCAACCATTAACGTATCGGACGTTACCATTCGGTAACATGGATGGTGTTAGTGACCGACAACGTATGAACATTACCGGATGGTAACACAATGGTATTAATGGTGATAGTAGCAAAGGGGCCCAACAAAGTGTATGAATGTTATTAGTCCGTAACATGTATGGGAATTACCTATCGGTATTGTAATTATGTTACCAACTAGCGACAGAGGATGATAGTTTCCCGAAAGGCCATGGGGCGTGTACAACTATTGACCTAAACCGTGGGCACCCCCACCTACACTCTCTCACCTTTTATTCTCCCTATTTTTCACTCAATTAGATTGTCTCACCCTTTCTTGGTGCATCACCTTTCCTTAGAGTAGATTTACTTTTATGCATTCTTTTATCCCTACCTCCTTAGAAAGCATTAAGGTAGGATTATTTTAGTTTTCCACGCTCTGCATTTTGGAGAATTTGGTACTAGGTTAGGAGAAGAAGTCAGCTTTCTCCGGAGGATTATCCTACTTGCAACATCCCACACTGCAGGATAATCCCATGTTATGCAGGTTACACTGATTACCTCACACACAAATCACAAGTAGTTAGGGGTGCTATAATTTTGACATAACAATTTTGGCACACCCGGTGGGAGAAAAAGGTCAATATTTTTATGTTTATCAAGTTTGGAGGTGCATCTTGGTGAATTTTCATCCTTTGGAGGCTTTTTAGCAACACATCTGGTGACTCCTGTACCAAGTCTCACCGGTTTCAGCAATACTAGTGGCCCAAGTACTTTAGAAGGATCCAAACTTGATCTAGAGAAAGAAAAGAAGGTGTCTTTGATTACTTGTAGTTATCACCGAGAAGAGGAAGGAGAGGAAGAAGAGTAAAAAGGTTTCCATCTCCACCAAACAGAACACTATCCACACCTCCACCTAGTCGACCCTTCCTTCAATCAACTTGAGTTCTCAGGCCAATCAGGATTACACATCAAAAACCACCATAAGGGCCATCAAATCCCTATGTCCACTTCACGGGTAGTAGTCCACTTTCCCTCAATTCCTAGAACCGTATTCCGGCTACAACATTAAAAATATTCCCTACTTCACAGGGGAGAACCACATGACTCCCGTTGACCACATTCACTAAATTGTAAATATTTGTACCATTTATAAGATCAATGAAGTGGATGTTGTAGTTAAATTATTTTCTTCCTCTTTCAAAGGAAAGGCCTTGTAGTGGTTCAAGAGCTTAGTAGCAAGTTCCATTACAAATTGGGATCAAATATGCACATCCATCTGTAACCATTTTGGAGAAAGAGGAGATAATTTGTCCCTATTGGAGTAGCTGAATACAATCAAGAGGGATAGCAATGAACAAATGACATACTTTAATTTTGATTGTAGTGGATGTGGGACTAGATCTCTATTCTTGTAAGGCCGGATACTGAAGGTGAATTTCTCTTTCCTTAAAGATTTAAATTCTAATATATTTGTTATGATACAATCTATGGGAGGGATAACCTTATCAGATGCTTATGCCATGACTATTAGAGCTGAGAATTGTCTCATTCAAGTTGGTAAACTAGCACCTAGGCCACCTATGCCTCTCAATCTAGAAATTAACAATCCCACTTCTATTAATGCACCCGATTTAGCCCCTATCCTTACACCTAGAAATAAAAGAAATAAATAGGTCTCTACCTCTTCTAGCGACCCATTTGAAATCCAAGAACTTAAGAAAGTGTTGCAAGAGATAATCAAGGGGCAACAAAATTTTGGGAATGAGTTAGTGGCCATCAAGAGGCAATAGGCCCATAATTTTAGACCCTTTCAACCTCAAACTTAGTATCAAGCTAGGCCCCCATATCAACAAAATAAGACACCCGCTCAAGCGACAATCGAATCAAGGGCAACCTCCTACTCTCAAAACTTCTCAACCTTATAATCTAAATGCAACATCAACATCAAGGGCTCTAGTTCTAGTCCAGAACAATATGGCACATGAATATGAATGGTGTCCTCCGTATGGCTACTATTATGATCAAACAACATACTTTCAAGATCCATAAAATTAGGCTCTAGTGGTGCAAACCATTGGTGTGCCTCAAGAGGTGAGCTAAGAGGAAAATCAACAATAATCAAGTCAACAGATGCCCCTTAGACTAAAACCACATTGTTTAATTGGCAAGTAGAACATTTCTATGGAATCAATCAATCTCCTTTCTAGGGAGTAGCTGCCAACACAAGGTCCAAGAAAAGGAACACATAGGAGGGGAAATATTATAATCTAGATACTTATTAGCCTACTTTCACACACGTGAGGGAGTAAACAGACCAAATACTACTCCTAATGTATAAAACCAGCTTAAGGTGATTGTCAGAGCTTCCCAAATTTACGAGAATCAATCCAGGGTACTAGTTGTGGCAACTCATGGGCCAACCTAGGTATCGGAAAAGATCATGCCAAGCAAGGGTCAACAAAATGAAAACCCACCTCCATTCAATATCATCGATCAGAGAAAGAAGGCCAATCTCAACATTTATATGTGGGAATCATTAGAAATTCCAGGGTAGCGAGATTTGTTGCAAGCAACTATGGCAAATTGGTCCCCTTCTAATGAGCCATCCAAAAATTAGGAGAGGGTTATCACTAAAAATATGCAACAAGGAGAAGGTCATTTAGGTAAAAATTTGAAGCTTTCACCATTCCATGTCTCACTATTCATTGGGGATAAATTAGTGCACAATTGCATGATCAACTCAGGGGCAAGAAACTTAGTAATGCTAAAGCAAATCATAGATAAATTGGGCTTAAAATATGAGCCAGTATTGAAGGGAGTAGTGTAATTGGATGGGATAGTAGTAGGGATAGTTGGAGTGATCAAGGAACTGAGCCTTATGCTCCATGCTTGCCCAAATGTCATAGTTTTATAAGATGTATCAGTGATTGACTTTCCACCACTATTTTCTTTGTGCCTTTTAAGGGATTTTACAGCCAAGATTGGTGGGTACCTATCATCTGATTGGTCCTACATTTTATTCAAAACAAGGTATGGAGCTAAGGTTACTATCATGTCATAACCAATTACACATTTTCACATTGAACCCCATGTGCCAAGCCTAATAAATGCTAATTGTGTAGTATTTGAACTAATATTGATCTAACACTTGATGAGTGGGCTCAAAAAATGCATGGCTATGATCCATACAGGAAATGGAAGAAGATGAGTTATGAATTTATTGTCTACATGAAGAAAATGTTCTTATCCCTAGCCTCACCAAGCTATAAAATAAGGATGATAATTAAGTGTGGAAGTTATTCTTTGATGGCTCAAGGAGTAGGAAATGCGTGGAGGAGGTGCAATGCTTTTGTCACCACAAGGTATGAAATACTACTTAGCTTTCTATTTTCAGTTTGTATGTTCAAACAATACAACTGAGTATGAGGCTTTGATCCATGGATTGCATTGGGCAAGAAAGAGGGGTATCAAAACTTACAAGTGTTTGGGGATAGTGAGTTAATTGTGAACCAAGTTAAAGGATCCCATACAACCAAAAATGATCTGATCAAATGCTACAAGCATAAGGTATGGGGTTAAATTTAAGACCTTGAAGCATTCAACATTCAGGCCATACCAAGGAAGAAGAATGAGGCTACAAATAGGCTTGCGGAAATTGGAGCAACATTCGATGTGGTTGACAATATTAAAAGAGATAAAGTACAACCACATATTCATGTAATTGTGAGGCTAACTATACCGGATAATAACACAAGCTGACAAGTGTTTGAGAATGATAAAAAATTCATTAATTTCTTGCAGTAGGAGGTTGAGTTCTCACTAAAAATTAGGAGTAATTAGAGCAAAGCACTACATACGTATCAAGTGGCGCAGATGTGGACAAAAAATTGCTAAAAGTTTTAATGACTTTAGAGTCAATGTTCAACCCAAATGATTAGTTCCGAAAGGAGAAGGCTAATATCCGGTCAAAAGGGAGGATTCTCGAGCCCATTTCAATTGGAAAGGGTAAAATGCTCCAAATTGTCAATGTGAGCATGGATAAAGAAAAATCTGAATTCATATAGATTTGCCAAGAATTTCTGAATTTCTTTTCTTGTAGCTATAAGGACTTGAGAGATTTTAATCTAAAGTTGGCACAACACACTATTGAATTGGATCCGGGAGCTAAACATGTCGGGCGTAAGAAAAGGCTAGTCAATCCTCATATAGAGCCTCTTATGAAGGAGTTAAACAAGCTCATAGGGGAAAGCATCATATTTCTAATCAAACACTCGAGTTGGGTAGCAAATTTGGTACCAAACAGAAGAAAAATGGAGAGATCAGTTTTATGTGGACTTTCAGGATCTAAACAAGGCCTCCCTCAAAGACCACTACCCACTCCCTTCTATAGAGCATATATTACGAGGTTGTGGTCGGTTCGTAAAGGTTCTCTCTCCTAGATGAATATTCGAGGCTATAATCGATCGTGGTGAAGGAGGAAAATAAATATAAAATGACTTTCACCATGAAATAGGGCATTTATGCCTATAAGAAGATGTCATTCGGGTTGTCAAATGCCAGAGAAACATTTCAGAGGGATATGGATATGGCGTTCAAAGGGATTTTGAACAAAATAGTGTTTGTCTATCTTGATGACATCATTATGTTTTCCAAGAATGCAGCAAGCCACCTCTTTCACCTTAGGCATGTATTCCAAATGTGAAGGAGGTTTGGAGTGTATTTGAATCCGAAGAAATGCATATTTTTTCTCACAAAGGAAAGTTTCTAGGCCATATCGTGTCGAAGAAAGGATTGACAATTGATCAAGAAAGAGTTGAAGCTATCCATTCTCTACAAATTCCAAGTCACAAGAAGGCTCTCCAACATTTTTTGGGGAAAATCAATTTCGTCATGAGGTTTGTTCCTAACTTTGCTAAGTTGGTCAAGCCATTAACATTGATGCTAAAGAAGAACATGCATTTTAAATGGACTGTTGAAGGAAAAGGAATCTTTGAAGCCATAAATCAAGCCATTGCATAGGCTCCAACCCTTATAAATCCAATTTTTTTGAAGGACTTCACTCTATATTCTTTTGGTGGCACATATGCAATATCTGGCATACTAGTACAACTAAATAAAGAAGGGATGGATCAGCCTATTGCATTCTTCAGCCAGGGCCTTAAAGATTATGATGTGAGACATTCATTCATTTATAAATGTGTCCTTGTTGTTATTATAATTTTAAAGAAATTTAGGTATCTAGTGTCAAATAATATAATTCATCTACTAGTTTCACATGTGGGTGTGAAATAATTTCTTGTAAATAAGTACCTTAATGAGAAATGGGCTGGTTGGATAACAAAGGTCATGGAGTATGCCATTGATATTAAGGTGACCAAACTAGTTAGGGGCAAAGGGTTGTGTAAACAACTAGTTTTAAGTCAACATGTAGATAAAGAGACCACCCTTCTAGATCAAGATGATCAAGAACAAACAGTACCAATGCTTTACCCATTTACTATTGGATGCGTGGATATAATCCACTTTCTCCAAATAGGTCAATGTCCTTAGGAATTGGGTAAAGCTAAAAGAAGGTATTTTAGGTTTCATTATATTCCATTTGCATTAGTTGATGGTTTTTTGTTCAAAAGGGATGTCAATGGTGTCCTCTTAAGGTGCATTAGAACATATTAGAGAGAAATGGTATTGCACGAGTTTCATGATGGAGAAACAGATGGCCATTTTTCCCCAAGGGTGACAGGCTATTAGAATTATGAAGGCAGGGAACTATTGACCTAACCTATTTAATGACAACTATACTTGGATCCGAAAATGTAAGAAATGTGCTTTCCTCACAAGTAAAGAGAAGTTAGTATCCCTTTCACTCCACCCCATTTCTATAAATGAAACATTCATGCAATAGGGTTTGGACTTTATTGGAGTGATCAATCCAAATTCCATATTAGGCCACAAGTAGATTATGATAGCCACAAATTACTTCACCAAGTGGACAGAGAAAGTTGCACTCAAAGAAGCAAATGAGGCCAACATCCTATATTTTTACAAAGTTATCGTGACAAGGTTTGGTGTCCCTTCCACTATAATATCAGATAATGCCTTAGCTTTTCTTGGAACAAAGATATCTGATTGGGCTATTAAGAATAACATCTATTTGAGCACATCTTCTAATTATTACCCTCGGGGTAATGGGCAGGTGAGTCCACCAAAAAAAATATTTTGAGAATTATAAGGAGGACTCTAGATGAGAACCAGAGAACATGGCACACCAAATTGAAATCAGCCTTGTGGGTTGATATAATAACTCCTAAAAAGTCAACTAGTTATTCTTCTTTCAAGTTGGTCTATGATAGGGAGGTAAGGTTACCAATATCCCTAGAGTTACCAGCTTTGGAGCTTATCAAGTAGCTGGAGTTGTTTGAGTTTGATGCCATGGAATTTAGGTATGTAGAGCTTATGGAGCTAGAGGAGCTGAGGAACAAGGCTATGGAAGTAATGGAGAAAGACCAAGCTCAAATCAAGATGAGATTTGACAGAAAGACCAAAAATATAACCTTCTAAGAAGGGGACTTGGTCTTGAAATGGGATGCAGACAGATCCAAACCAAGAAGACACTCCAAGTTTGATGTAATATGGAGTGGCCCTTACATGATTTCAGGATGCAAGGAAAACAATGATTTCTAATTGTCAAAGTTGGATGGAGAAGAATTGCATATTCTAGTCAATGGAATCTATCTCAAGAATTGTTACTAAAGTGAAGTATCTTCCTTGTAAATATTATATTAGTTCAATTCCTCTAAGTTCTTGTAGCCCATTTCTTTATTGATAGTGTATTTTTACTTTTGAAATAAGTTCTTGTGCACTCTCTGCATATTCCATTTGGAATATGTATGATTTTCATGTTTGTATATAGTTGTAGCTTTGTTTCTCTTACACTTTCTAGTTTTAGGCAGGGTCTTGTGATGGAGCATTAATCTTGAGCCCATGGTTGAAGGAAATGATAGGTGCCAACATTGTTCGGGGTTTGAGGGTAAATTCATACATGTTGGACTAGTTTCGATAATCAAAAAGACTCCATGCCCAATGGATACCACAAGGTCACCGGTCTTTTAGATATAGCAGAACATCACCTCATGTGTTACCAATTGTTATCCATTTTTTGCACCCTTACAAAATGGACTAACCTACAGTCCAGGCATTGACAGATTAATGGAAAATGGTTTACAAACAAGGTAGCTTGTGACAAGTTGTAGTGAAGGTTTGAGCCATTTGGTATAGAAAACAGAAAAATATTATTGGTCGACAACGTCACGGTTATTCTTGGTTGGTAACAAGGATGGTGTTCTTGACCGATAATGTACTGGACATTACCGTCGATAACAAAATGGTATCTTCGATTCGACAATAGTGAAGGTGCCCAACAATGTATGATTGCTACTAGTCAGTAACATGTATGGGCATTATTGGTTGGTAACACAATTGTGTTACTTGACGATCAAGACAATAGGATGACAACTTCCCGAAAGCCCACGGGGTGTATATGATCATTAGCAGCTGGTAATAAGGATGGTGTTACCAGTAGGTAATAGAAACTAACCCAAAAACCAGCCACCACATGAATATTGGCATCAGGCCTTAGATTAGGTGAGGTAGGTGGGTGAAAATACAGCTCAACAACTGGTTTTAATGAAGTATGATGTCCATGTCTTCTTCTACCAGATAAGTACCCTTGGGAAGCATATTTTTATGGCTGCCCATACCTCTTTTCAGATAATTGAATGCAGTAGGTCAGTTATTGAGGAAATTCCAAGGTTCTTTTCTCTATATATTGTAAAATTCACCCCATTTTGAGGAGAGACTTTTTGTAATGTAAAGGAACTCTGTCAAAATTATTCCGATGTATTATGAGCCAAAGGAGGTATTATGAGCTAAAGGGCTTGAATTTGGGCTTATTGTAAAGGATTTTTCCTTGTGCCTATATTGTAATGGATTGTGCACATTTCTAAGCAATAAAACTAGTTTTTTATGGCTTTCCTTTCCCTAATTCAGGTTATATTACATCTTTTACCTTCCATTATGTTTGCAGGTATATTGTGCATGCTTATATCTCTTTACAAGACCTTTAATTTGTTGTGCTTTATGAATATAGGGAATTAAATATTGTCTTAGACTATGGTACCTCCACCTACCCTCTCTTACCTTGTTTTCTCCCTATTTTTCATTTACTTAAATTGTTTCACCCTTTCTTAGTGCATCACCTTCACTTAGAGTCAATTTAATTTTATGCATTCTTCTATCCTTGTCTCCTTGGAAAGAATTAGGGTAGGATTAGTTTAGTTTTCCATTCTCTGCACTTTGGAGAAGTTGGCACTAGGTGAGTAGAAGAATTCAGCTTTCTCCAAAGGATTATCCTACTTACAATGTCCCACACCAGATAATCCCATGTTATGTAGGTTACATTGATTACCTCACACACAAATCAAAAGCAATCATGGGTGTCAGTAATATTGACATAACAGGAAGAAGTTCTAAAAATGTTGAATGCTAGAATTATATTTCCCATTCATCACTCCACATGGGTGGCCAACATTTTCCCAATTTGAAATAAAAATGGTGAGATAAGGATTTGTGTTGACTTTCAAAATTTGAATCAAGCCTCATTAAAGGAAAACTACCATCTTCCCATTATGGACCATATCATGTAAGTAGTCATTGGATCTAAAATGTTTTTTTTTCGTAATGGCTTTTCTAAATACAATCAAGTTGAGGTATCAAAGGAGGATTGACACAAAATTTCTTTCAACACTACATTGGGAATTTTTTAATTAAAGTAGAATGTTTTCCAAGTCTCATTAATGCTAGGTCTACTTTTCAAAGGGTAATGGATCTTTCTTTCAAGGATCTTAAGCATTTTATTGTATTTAATCTTGACGATCTCAAGGTCTTTTCTAAAAATTGGGGATATAATTTGAAACACCTGGAGCAAGTATTGATCAGATTCCAGAACATGGGATATCTTTAAATCCTAAAAACATGTATTTTTGGTGTTATAGAAGGAAAAATACTTGATTACATTATGAACAAGGAAGGAGCTAAGATTAATCCTGAAAGAATAAAATCAATTCAAGGAATCTACTTGTCCATAAGAAAGTTAGGAGTTCACTCATTCTTTGGCAAGGTAAACTTTCTCTACCGCTTTGTTCTAGAATTTTCTGAACTAACAAAGCATATTACCAATATGATGAAACCACGAGAAAGCTTCAGGTGGAGTAAAGAAGGAAAAGAGGAATTCAAAGGAATAAAAGAAGAAATTATAAAATCCCCCACCTTGGTATGCCCAAATTTTGATAAATATTTTATTCTCTATTGTTATGCTTCTAAACACACTCTTTCAACTATCCTAGTTTAGAAAAATGAAGAAGGTATTGAAGCTCCAATTGCCTTCATGAGTTTTCCTTTGAAGGATCATGAATTAAAGTACAATCAAATAGAGAAGCATGTGTATGCCATTGTCAAGGTAGTCAAGAATTTTAGGTTCTATATTCTCAACTCTCACATTGTAGTTATGGTTCCAAGGTCGACAATAAAATAGATTTTAAATCAATAGAATTCAGCGGATAAAAGAGGTATTTGGGTCGCTAATATTCAAGCATATGATATGGAAATCAAACCATAAAATTTGGTCTGAGGAAATGGTTTATGTATATTAATGGCTAAGGATGAGTCACACATGACTCAAAATGACATTTCTACAAATTCCTAAGCAAAAACTTGCCTCAAGTTCTCTTTGTGAACACCACCAATGAGTGGTACTCCAAAATTTCATACTACCTCATCTATGGGGAGTGGCTAACACACTTGAATTACAAACAAAGGTAGACTCTTAAGTTTAAATATTTCAGGTATGTCATATGGAACCATGTATTGTATAAAATAGGATTAGATGGATGTTTTCTAAGATGTGTTGACAAGAAACAAAAAGAGAAGTTATTGAAGGTGTACCATAACCAAGCCTATGGTGGAAAAATTTCCTCCATTGTGACTGCACATAAAATCCTCCAAGGTAGGTACTATAAACCTACCCTACTTTTAGATGCTCAAAAGTGGGTTTATAAGTGTGAGTCATGCCAAAAGTTTTTGGGAAGATACCAAATTGCTACCATCCCTCTTCGACCAGTGATCATAGAGGAACATTTCCATTAGTGGGGATTTGATTTCATTAGTGTGATGAATCCCCACTCAAGTGTAGGCCATACTTATGTACCCATGGCTATGGATTACTTCACCGAATCGGTGGATGTCATCCCTATTAGGCAAGAAAACTCGAGACAATATGTAACTTTATTAAGGGGAACATTATTGTTTGTTTTGGTATACCTCAACAAATTGTGGTTAAAAATGAAACTTATTTATCATCAATGAAGTTGGCTGAGTTTTTTAAAAGTTATGGAATCTCTCTTGCACATATATCATAGTATTACCCACAAGGGAATGTTCTAGATGAATATACCAATAAGAACATTGTGATAATTATTCGGAAGCTTGTTGGTCAAAACTAAAGAAATTGACACAAATAGTTATACAATGTATTGTGGGGAGATATGATCACTTGAAAGAAGGCAATAACCATGTCTCCATTTCATTTTATTTATGGAATTAATGTTGAGATTCCTATCACAATTGAGTTTCCTACTCTTTAGTTGGTCAGGGAAATTGAGGATGGTCAGTTCCATGATTACCTTGATAAAAGGATATTGTATTTGGAAAATCTTGGTGAAGATAGGTTAATGGTGGTTGATCGGATATGAGAACACCAATTGAAAGTAAATAATATCTTTTACAAGAAGGAAAAGGCAAGATAATTTCAGGTTGGTGATCTTGTCTTGCTATGGGATAAAATAAGAGATCCCAAGGGAAGTCATGGAAATTTTGACTCATTATGGCTTAGACCATTTTAGATTTGAGAAGTTTTTTGAGAAAACACTTTTTATCTTTCGTATCTAGATGGTACTTATCTGGAATTTCCTCACAATGGGAAATATTTGAAGCTATATAAGTAGTGAAAGCTAGTTTTCCCCTTCATGTACCATAGGTGATTTTAGGTTGTGTTTCCCTTTCTTGTTGTGTGTTTGTTTCTTGTTTTTGTTTTATTTCCCTTTTTCTTGTTGTGTGTGTTCAATAAAGGAAGCTTCATTGTATGTCTTTTTGTGAATCTATATAATTCCAATGGATAATGCAATCTTTGGTCCACGTAGTGTCTAGATATTATGGAGTTCTTTCTTGTCATGTCTTCACAATGTTTAATCCAGAAAAATTCCTCAGTATGAGCTAGCTATTGTCATATCAAAATTCATTGAATTTTATATGGCAACCCCATTCAAGTTTTTCCCTTTTGGTCAAATTTTTCCAAGTAGCCGAAATTGTCAAAATTAATGAAGCTTCCTACTTTCAAATATCAAATTCAATGGATGTTTTGGGATCCTTGGATCACTTCAAAAGTATTGTTACAGTCATCGAAAAAAGGTATGATAGTCTTATCCATAGTGGTATGACTTAATAAGCATTCTATATAATTTTGAATGGTCTTGGTAAATTTTTCCTCACACATTCTTTTTGAGAAAAAGGAGTGTGCAGATTTTGTTGAAGATTTAACAAAAGAAAAATGTTATAGGAGCCTTGTGAAGTGTTGGGAGATCATATCATAGGAATTAAAAATATGTTGGAGCTTAATTCACTATGGAAATAGTGTGACCAAGTTTTGAGAACATCAAAAGGGATAAAATCTTCAAACGCTACTTTAAGGTGGCATATATGCACTGTATTCTTGAACAAAAGATTGTGGGCACATCTGATGGTGTTGTGAGCCTATCAAAATATCACATGCGTGTATTTTCAATACTCTTTAGGACCCATAAGTTATTTCAGCTAACACTTGTTAGAAACTATTTATGCACTTCATTGGACCATTTCCTTCATATGCATGCATGCCATACAAGCCAAAAACATAAGAAAAGTGTGTTGTGTGCGATGTGCATGGCATTATTTTTATCCATCCCCAAGTTCATGGTGCACCTCAAACTCCATCATGCATTTCCCAAGGTGCACTTTTAAGGTGTAATTACACCCAAAAAGTGCACCTAGTTGCATTGGGCCTGTTAGAAGCACAATGTAATGAGAGGGGGGGTGAATCAGTCCTACAAAACTTTCAAATAATTTTCCATAACATACATGCACCATTCAAACCATTCATCTAATTATCCATGAACCATATGAGCTTATTAGGTGTGTATTAAACAATCACAAGTGCAAGAAGTAAAAGAGAGAACACATGACACCAAATATAAGTGGGAAACCCTAAAAGGGAAGAAAACCCATTAAAACCTTATATTATATTACACAAATAAAGGACTTGGAAGATTATTACACATCATGCAATATTTTTTTAGTGAGACACCCACCTCACAAGGAGAACCAAACCCTAAACCTTTCTTAATATGAATCACAACAAAGGAATACTATGAATATTACTCATCATAAGATATTTTATAAAAGAATGATCACATATAATAGGATTCTCACACAATTGATTTTGATCCAAGTTCATCTCCAAACACACTGCTTTGTACCCTCATCCAAACAAGCTCTCTCCTAACTCACTCAAGTATTCTTCTTCATGGGATGAATATGTCAAATTCCATTGCACATCTGATCCTAAAAATTTCTCAGGTATTCATACCTCTTATAAGTTCTATCCATGACCCCTTAACACTCTTCTTCAATCCCCTCTAAGTCATACTTTTTCTCCTTGTCACAACTAGTCACAAATGACTCATTTCACTAGCTTATAACACCCCTAGAAATCCATGAAAAAATAGGTTAGTCATCCTAACTTAAAAATAGATCAAAAACATCATATAAAGCAAATCAAATGACCCAAGTAGGTCATAAGGGGTCACAACATCATGAACAAGCACCAAGACATCTCCCCAAGTTCAAAACATGCTCTCCAGGACTAGTGAATGCTCCAACAAATCCAAGGTCTTATAAAATATTTTTCATGGCTCCATAAACTCTAAAAATTTAGGCATATGTCCTTAGTATCATCAAAAATCTCAGTAAGCACTAAAACATCCATCTCCACCATGAAACACTCTAAGGAGAAAGAAAGAACAACTAGGTTTCTAGGCACCTAGAAGTTCGATCTGAGAAAAAAATGAGTTCACATAGCTAAACTTATCATAATGACTCAATTAATATATCACTATAAATTGATATGAATCCTATTTCTGTAAAAACTCACATTTTCATCTAACTCATAGTGGAATACCTCCAAACAGCTCAAACTTTACAACTGCTCCAAACTAGCTTGAAGACCTGAAAAATAGGTATTTAAAATAGAGCTGGTTCTCATATCAAAAAACCTCATAAAGACACAAACCCTATACCATGGTAAAGGTTTTGAGTCTAATTTACATAAAAAATCACTTTATCTTCCAAATCATAGTGGAAGTCCTTTAATCAAGCCAATTTCAAACTACTCATTCATGCTTCTAGGACTCAAGAACCAGTCTTGAGGAATCAAGCTCCAAACATCTTAAAACTCACTTCCAAGAGAAAAAAAAAAATCAAGTAACACCTCAAGGAAGACTTGGAAAACATCATCAAGATCTTGTGGAGAAATATGGTCCAACACCCATGTTTATGTCACCTTCAAAGCAAGCCAACTAGGGCTTTCTAGGCCATTAGATATTAAAATAAAAACACTTCACCATATAAAACAAAATATTCAAAATCATCATACTAGGTTACAACATTATTTCCATGAAAAAAACATCAGCTCCATCGAGTGATTTCATCAAACTCATCTCAAACCTCAAGACCAACATTGTAGCCCTTAAGGAAAAAATTGGTAATGCTCCTTAGAGGACATGTATCTTCCATTTTCTCCAAGAAACATATCTAAAAACTGTCATGGAGATGCATCTGATCCAAAATTCAAGTTTAATAAACTTCACAGTAACTTGAAATGGATTTAACCGAATAATTGCTCTCAAATTATATCCAAAATGCAACAATTTTAATTTAAAAAATTCAATAATTTTAATTTAAAAAATTCACACAGATTAAAACTCAATGGCATAAAATTTGCAGCAATAAGAAAATAAAACACGGTGACAAAAAGTTTGTTTATAGGGTTCACCAATTGGCTACGTCCCGGGTCCACTCTATGAGTGTTCTGATCAATTAATTAAAACTCCTCGGTGTAAGCTTATAATAAACACATGTGTCGCGATTATCGGTCGCAAAGAAAATTCCCTATAAGAAAATAAAATCCTCCTCTGTCAAATTTTACCTTCCGTATTCCGTCTCTGCAATCAAATAATAATACACTGTGTGTATTCTTCCTTCCTTCAACCTTACAAATACATGTATATATATATATATATATATGTATACATATATATATATATATATATATATATATGTGTGTGTGTGTGTGTGTGTGTGTATATATATATATATGTATGTATGTATGTATGTATGTATATACACACACACTTAAGTGTATATTTAGTAAATTTAATCCCATTTAAATCTCCCAATAATCCTCCCAAAGCCCATGATTTTCTCTTATCCATATGAGTGGATTTTAGCATAAAAATGGAGGAATAATCCCACATATAATGGGATATTACCAATTTTAGACTTTATCAAAGCCTTCAAATCCTCCATTTAATGTGTGTACTAAGTCCACATGATGCTAACCACCCCCTCCTTCTCTCGTGGAGATTTTCTTGGTTGTAAATTGGCTTGCCTTGGAAAAATGCGCCAAAACTTGGGAGAGGAGATTTGGTCAAAAATTGATAAATTTAAGGTGCTTTATTAGGATTAATTAAACATATATCTTAGGATTAATTTATGAATTAATAAAATATGTTAACTAAGGGTATCTTGTAGTTGGAATATTGGCCAAATGTTCCACCTACATAATATCACTAGTTAGCATAAATAATTCAAAAATTTGAAGATTAAAAATAATTACGACGGTCAAGAATCAACTTTCGAAATGCATAACTTTTGCTCACTGGACTCAGTTTTTGCCCATTAAAAAGTGTCAAAAATCTCTTACCGAGCTCTTGAATTTGCCAATGGTTTTTGTAGACTTCTAAAATTGATCAAAACATTTTTGTAGGGAAATCCTCCTGGATCGATCATATCTCCCAAGGATTCTAGAACAATTTTGTTTTCATTATGAAGATTCCATCTCATCCTGAAACTGTTGAAACCCACAAAACTAGGGTTTTCCTCTCTCTTCCCAAAACATATGGAACACCAAACCACCACCAAAATTATCCTGGAGGAATATAATACAACCTTGATACATCAATTTTTCTTTCCAAGACTTTGTAGAGACTAAACAATTCACTTCTTCCAAGTCACTTTAGAAGGAGGATTTTGCTAGGGTTTCAAACCAACTTATTTTCTTAATGATTGTTCATAAAAACCTGACCATAAAATCACCTCATTATTTTTTTAAAACATGCATATCTAAATTTAAAATCATCCCCAAAAACCTATGGGTCCCATACACATAGTATGAGGGCATGTGAGTAAAACAAGTTGTCAAGTTGAGATGGTTTCTCCTTCTTCAAAACTCGGTTTTACCAACAATGACATATCTTACAAAAATCACTTCACTTTGACCTAAAACTTGTCATGAAGCATCGTGAAAACATCCTATAACTTTCCTAACTCACCACCTAGCTCAAATATGTTTGAAACTCTATGGCCACAATGAATTACTTGTGTTATCCTTCTTTGTCTTCACCTTCTTTCTTCCCAAGGACCATGAAACATCACAAAAATTCTTAGAACTGAGTTGAAACTCATCATACATGGTATATACACCATAAAAATTCTCCTACCATGCATGATCATGACTATCCTACTCTAAATATCATGCCACCAATCTAAACAACATGCTCTAGGTATAGGAATATGCCTAAAATGACTCTCTACAACCCATGAAAACACATGAACTAAACATGGAGACCATATAAAAACACTTGAAAACATCTAAAATACCTCTTGGACCATGTATGACCACTTGAATACTTTTACCACCTTAAGAGCTCACATATCATGATCATGCCTACTAGACCATGCTCCAGAACACTATAGCAATTCACCAAACTTAGACACTACCAATCAACTCATGGGGACTCATATGAAACCTCAAAACCATTTTCCATTAATGGATTTGACATCAATTAAAACACCTATACAAAATAGCTAACAATCTCCCCTTTTTCATTGATGACAACCACCTTTAGAAACATTGATGGTAACCAATAACACTAAACAAACCTACATGACTCCCTTTTTCGTGTTTATATGCTGCTCTCTCTATGATAAAGTATAAAATGAAAAAAAAACATTAAAAATGAAAACAAAACATGAAAAATGAAAAAATGAGACAAGACTCGATGGAAAGAATGACTTAGTTTACTTGACTCCCCCTTAGACTGTATTTTCAATTTCTTGTCCTCAATCAATAACTATATGAGATCCATGACCCTGATATGATCATACAAATATATCCCTACGAGCTAATAACCTCCAAATTTTTCTTCATTCATGTTCTACATCATCCTTTAGGTGTGTAACATGACAAAAACACCATTATGCCTCCAAGTATTGTCATAGCCACCTTTAGGACCAAAATTCGTAAAAAGCATTCTTTCGAGTCTAATAATGTTAAATTTCTCCTTGCTCTAAAACAATCACATCTCATGAAAGACTATATAAGTGATCCTCATGTATTTATATCATCAAATGCTAGCTATCAATGTAAAAATGTGAGTTTGTACCTTTACTAACTTCCTTGGAGATCGATCATAACATTCATGGCAGTCCTGAGTCAACTCTTCAAAGATCTATGCCTTATTAATCCCTAAACCTGCCAAATTTGTTTACTTGACCACGGACCCCTATAGGAAATTTAATCTGATATGGATTTCACATCAAAAACTTAATCAACTAAACATAAAAATGTAATGAATAATAGAGTTCTTCCAAAGTGCCTACGTCTTCGAGTTCAATAGTTGGCTGATTCATTCTAAAAAATATGACTTTAAGTACAATACATGAATTTACAATGATTATAATGAATGTGTTGGTACCTCGAGAACCTAGTACCAATAAAATCAGTAGTTCTTAAACTGGTCTTGGAAGCTTAGTGCTCAATCCCCACATAACTCCTTGATTTGAAACATCCTAGAGTTAAGTCGAGTGTCATCAATCTTAGTGATCAATCCCCTTCACGGCCACTAGGTAACAAGAACACGGTATCGAATGCCCATCATAGAGGATCGAGCTTTTGTATGTCTTCTCTAGAGTGATCAAATCCTTATGGATCCATGGTCTTCCATGTCCTTGCACAAAAAAAAATGGCTAACAATCCTTTACAGGGGTCTTTTTGGGTTATTAATAATTTACCCCCAAAAATATAATATTTCCTATTAAAAATAACGAGTCTTTAAAAACTCTCACAATATTTTCTTGATAAAGGCCTTCACATTTTTAGTATCCTTCTCCTTAGCACCTTGAATGGAGAGTTGTCTATTGAAATGGGCCGAGGGGAGGCATTTTATAGGCATAGGAAGGCCCAAACTCCATTCTATAAACCTTATCACTCCACCGCATATCATATCCAGCTCGGCGATGAGTTAGTAAGGAACCCACATTATGGAGGGGAATTTATGGGTTCAACTCGACCACCTTACCTCATGCGCCCACCATTTTACCTCTACAACTGATCTCCATGCTGACCCAACATCGTCACCTCCCACTATATTGATCTGGTACCATAACCCTGCCATGAATCCTCCATGCATCCATCATCCTCTATACCACATCACACATTGGTTTTCTCATGTCTGCGTCCCATGATTCTTTTTCCAAATTGTAAGATTTGTTAGCTTAGGCATAGGTATACGTCCCAAATGTGCGGGGGATAGGGCTATGGGGATGCTTTAATAAGCCTTATCTCTACCATATAATCCATGGATTAGGCCACATTAACTCCTTTTTTACGAGTGGTCGATTGGCTCACTCGTGGGTGCGTAGTAGTTGGTGACTTGGCCCAATGTTACTCGTCAAGTTTCTTATCTTGAGCTTTATATCCAAATCATTTCGAATCACCCCTTAACTCGTATTTGATCTCGGTGGCTTGTTGAAAATTAGAGAAATGGTGTTAGGCCATGTGGTGGCTTGAGGACCCACCACGTGGTAAATCCTCCAATTGACTCGTTGCGAAATTCATGAATTATAATATTGGTGGAAAATGAACCCCTCGATAAAGAGTGTGTCAACCCTTGCTGAGGGATCCCTACTAGAAAATAGAGGGGCCCACCTGTCTAAACATGAGTGTTAAAGAATTGAGTCACAAAACCAATTTTTTCTTTTTTTCCTAATTTTATTTAAACACATTTCGTAGTGTGATTGTCGAGTTGACCTTATTTGTGCTCTTTCAACTAGCATCTTACGTAGACGGTATCTTTCTCTAATTGAGTTCATTTTTCACATTCTTATAGGTGAGATAAAGTTTTCCACTACTATAATGTGATTATCCTAGGAGGATTTGGGAAAATCTATGTACTAAAATGATCTTCAGATCACACCTACCCACTAAGGAGGATTTTTGTCCTAAAAAATATTCATTTTCTCCGCTTCTAGATCCAGAACCTTGTGTTTCTGAGAAGAGATCTCTAGAGTTGACTTGATGGTTAGTAACTACTACTCCACCAATTATAAAATAACTTTCTAGCTCATTCTTATGACTTGTGGCACATAGGACCACTACCTTTTATTGCATCATGTTGATTTCCATCCCGAATTTTGCACCTCTTGTTGACCTTCACTATGTTACACGACTTCCCACATTTATGCATAGCTAAGTCGAGTGTTCCTAGTGTCGATGATTTCCACCCTCTTGTTGACTTCCATTATGTTGCATAGATTTCTTCCTCTACATAGAACTAAGTTAAACCTTATTGTTGTCAACGAGCTCAACTATACAACTCTTCTCCATATCTCCCAAGCAAGATGAACTTGGTGATACACCCAAAGTGTCAAAGTCTAAAGAATTAGAGATCTGTCACCTACTTCATGATGACTTATAATGGAGTATTTCTTACCAATTTTTGTAAGGAACACTAGGCATGTTGAACCTATTGGGAAATGTTCACTTATTTGGTGACTCAAAACCGGTGTCATCTCATCTGCACGATCTTCTTCACTACAAAGTCTAATAGATGGTGCATGTACAATTTATTAACAAGAATTTTATTGATACTCTACAACATTATGGTGTTTTTATATAATTTTTCCCTTTTTACGGGGTATTACAATTACAAGTATCTCATAGTACAGATAATGCCCAAAAAGGGTTTTTTTATTTTATTTAAAATTAAGACCATGGGTATATTTAATTTTTATTAAAACCCCCAAAAAATATCAAAAGATACAATCATAATATAACTACTTTTATTTACCACCTATATTCACTATCGATTACCTAAATCTAGTGTGGACGGGGCCACTTCACGATGGTTACGCCGATCCTATATGTCATCTCGTCCATATCCAATGGAATGATGTTGATATTTGCGGTGTCTAAAAATTTCCCTCAATTGACGTATCGCATGGTGTAAAATCTAGTTTCTATCCCTTGGACACAAGCGTATCATATGCCATAGGTTTTGACATGAGGAATAGGACTGGTAGGTTAGCCCAATCACCATACCAATTTAGTTGTAACATAACTCGATTTGATGTCCCGATCAAAAACAAGTCTGCACAGGTTTCCTTCATAAACCACTGGAACATTCTACCTAGATATCCTCACTAATCATGGAATAATGTTAAGAGTTCCCACTAGCATCTTATGTTATTACAATGGTGTTGTATGATGACCTACACTTTGGGAATTTTGGGAGCTTTCCCCTTTTACGTAGTCTTCCTTTGAAACCAACGAGGTGCCCGATCGGGGTTCCGTAACAAACATTGCTCTTCATCATGAAAACCTTTGGAGCGGTGGCTACACACTAGCCTAGATAGGGATGGTAAGATCTCTCTATGTTGTTTCCTCTATTGAATCATTTTTCCATCTTATAAAGTAGTCATACTCCTCTATAGCTCATGATCCATCGATTATGTTATTTCTCATTGACATTAGCCAAATGTGTATGCAACTTAGCAATCGTGAGTCTTTTCCTGGTACCTATAATCCACTATGTATATCATCATGTAAAGAATGCTAAGAACTATGGGCCATCGGAAGAATGGGTACATTTCCATTGCTTTGTAATAGTGAGCTAGTATAAGAAATACCATCTCTAATACCAACTTGATCCATAAACTTTGCCAAATTTTTTTACTTGACCACATACCCATATAGGTAATTTAATTTGATTTCCCTTTCACTCTAAAAATTTAATCAACTTAACCACAAAAATTCAATGTAAAATTGAAAAAATTCAACAAGTTGATAATAGAGTTAAGCCAAATTGCCTACGTCTTCGAGTTCAATAGTTGAACAAATTCATTGTAAAAATTTGACTATAAGTACAATATAGAAACTTCCAATGCTTATAATGAATGTGTCGATACCTCTAGAACTTAGGGCTAATTGAATCCATAGATCCTTGACTGGTCTTAGAATCTCGGTAATAATTCCCTACATAATTAAGCTAAAATGTAAATACATAAGCCTAATCGATCTTTATAGGAGCAGGTAAGTAAATGCAATAATGAAATACATAAATATACCAAAGCAAGCTAAGAAATAGATTATAAAACCCTAAGAACAAGGAGGAAAGAAAATTACTTAGTTGTTTTGTAAATAAATATGGATTGTACTAAAGTATTGACCGAGTTGAACAAAATGGCAGAAGCAATACACAAAGACCCAGAGAAATGTAGGTTTAGAGGAGTGGATTGAACAAGGGCACCTAGAGAGGGACAGGGGCGCCTACTAGCATCCGGGTACTGATTATGGGTTCCTAAGTCTACAAAAAATATCTGAAACCTGAATTACCAAGGTCACAAGATGTTCACTGATGCTCACGTTTTATCACTACGAATTCACACAATGATTACTAGAATCGCTGGAAATCTACAATGAAACATAGAACGGCAAAACCATCAAATAGACATCAAATCCCAAAAATGAAAGATGTAGAATTAGGGATCGAGGAGTCCTCACCACAAAAATGGCAGAATTACAACTGATCATGGCACTACATCTCAGAGCCAATGTAGTTCGGTGTGGAATTATGCCCTATATTGGTCTTGTTCCATTCCCACTTAGATATCGAGCCAATAGCTAGATGTAAGGATATATAGTAAATGTGTGCATGAAATAGAATAAACATCCCTCCTATGAAGTGTGATGTAGAAAACCAACCCTTGTGTCCCCTTTTATGGAGCTAGATGGAAGCAATGGAGATTTGAGATGCCTTGATGGATGTTGATGAGGCCATAAATTACCATTATTTTGTTCTTCCAAGTTACCTTTGAAAGTGGATTTAAATGTAATCTTGGAACTTATAGTTTGCTTGAGATAGAATATAGGATATATATCTTGTTCATTATTTAGAATTATTATTTTAATCTATTTTATTGCCTAATCCTATTTATTATTTAGGAAATATGCAAAGTCTTGTTTATGTAAGCCATAAAGGAAAGATAATGCTAGTTCTGGAAAAAATGGAATTGAACATGGATAGTATATCTAAACTCAAATATGATTTCATATTTGGATTCCTCTTGAAAAATTATGCAAGTTCAAAAATAATCATCTCAATCCGAGATCATGTGCAAAATTTATAGTTGTTTTTAGTTAGCTCCAGTTAATTGGAGTTAGCTCAGGAACTTGCAGATCTTAGTTACGGAGCTGCATAAAATGAGGAATTATGAATAATAAGAGAATCCAATGGGAAATATGAGAGATATTTTTGTTCATAGAATTTTTTTAACAAAAACCTCATTCATATTTGCTACAGAGTTTTACCAATAAAGATAAATCTAACTTTTAGTGAGTTGCAGTCCAAGGAAAAAGTGTATCAAACGAGCACTAAAAGTTCAAAAACCAGAAACAGAAAAGTCAAATGGAATATATGAGAGAGGTTTTGTTATAGAAATTTTTTAACAAAAACATCATTCATATTTGTTACAATTTTTAGCAATAAAGAGAAATCTAACTTTTAGTGAGTTGTAGTCGAGGAAAAAGTGTATTAGGCAGGCACGAAAAGTTCCATAGTCGGAAAAAAATTCAAATGGAAATTTTGGGATAGATATTTGGTTAAAGTAATTTTTGAGGAAAAAACTCCTTCCAATAAATTAGGAGAATAAAATCATTTTGATTCTTGTTACCAAAAAGCAAGGAGAATATTTGAGAGAAAATCTTCCTAAAATAGCGAAATAAGACTTTGACTCCAATAATATATCTCTCTCTCTCTCTCCATATTTTGTGGAGATGAAGATCTTAGTTGTTAGGATTGGAATAAAAATAAGATCAGATTGTATTTACAAAAATAAGGATTTGGTTGGATGCATGAATTATAGATGCAATCTCCCACACTTTGATATATATTTTTTCCTACCAAGAATAATAGATCCGTTCTTTCTCAATCTTCTAAGTGAAATTGTTCTGTAAGTTTTGAATTAAGTCCTCCTCTAAGGAATGATCTAGCCATTCATTCCAAGGAAGAAGGATCGATATTTTTATTCTTTTCATTCAATGTTTTGTGTTCCTTTCTTTATTTTGTTTTCCTTTTGTTGTGAACTTATGATTTCATTTTATGTGATCTTTCTTTCCGTACAATTTCTATTGTGAACCTGCAGGTGTCTTATTTATCTTTCATTTATTTTAATTTAGCAATTTCATTTATGCAAGTTTGTTTCCTTCATGCAAAATTTATTTCTGCAAGTGTTCCTTTATATTTATGCATGTGTTTATTTTATGCGAAGTTTGGATTGGGTTTAAAGGAGTTGTTTTCCAAAGATATTTTTTCTGTTAATGCATACGACCATCAAACACTAGCCCTTGATTGACATTATTAATGGAGATGATTGACGACCCTCATCGGATGTAATCTTATTTGGAGATAGTAGAGGTTTAGTGCTTGGTCCCTTATTATGATCACATAACTTTATATTTATATGATTCCCTTACTTGAATTTTGTAATTAACCCCAAAAAGGCCAACTACCAAAAAGATAAGATTCTCAAATGGCTAGAAAGGACCCAAAAAGTGTGAGTAAAGTAAAAAGAGGACAAGGGCACCCATATTGGATGAGGGTGCTTGATGTTGGCATCCTGGTCTAGGCGTTGGTGTAATAGATGAAAAATTCTCAAGACCCGAAAAGTTAGACTGATAAAGTAAGGTTGTAAGGTAAAGTAGAAACATAAAGCAAATAATGGTGGCCAAAGACATGGGTTTAGTATCATTCTTACTTAGGAATCATATGAATAGTAGTATGTAATCAGGACTAGATAATTACCCAAAGTGCATGATTTTGTGTCTATATTTTCCCCCACTTTATGTTGGTGAGTGGAAAGTTCGGTAGCATAAATTAGATAGATATACGTACTGATCATCCATGTAGATTGATGTAGAAAATATTTGGAGTGACTAGACAAAGCATGGAGAGATAAAAATGTGAATCATGGATGCTAAGGAGGAAAAAGTGTAAAAAGTAATGATGAAAATGAACCTAGGGTGGAAATGCATGTGTAGATGTCATGATGTACTTGTTGTTGATTTTTATGTGTGTGATGTTGACTACCGCTTACCATATAGACGAACCTGCAAAAGAGAATTTGAAAAGTATTAAAATACATGTTTATGATCAAAATATGTGTAAGGAAAGTATGTAAATGTTGAAAATGAAAAAGGAAAATGTGCACTTGATCCGTGATGAGGAAAAGAGTGAAGAAAGGATCCTGTAGATAATGTCAACATGTGATTTTTTCAGGAGATCTCATGCCAGTGTAATGAAATAAGTGTAGGGATAACTATCTGGTGTCATACGCCAACCTTTAACTACTTCCCACTATGTAAAACACCACTACAAATGGTGTTTATGTCCTAAGGAATATTTTCCTGTAAAATCCACTTGTCTAAATTCCCAACGCTAAGGGCTTTCTTCCATGTCAAAATCCTCTATGACATGTCTAAGATCAATGTAATTATCCCTAGTTCTTTGGAATTCTAGGAAAGACCATTGTATTTCCCCACGATTTCAAAATTCCAAGAAAGGTTGTTGTGTTAAGGACCCAAGTATGATTCTAATCTCTATAAAAACTGAAACCATGTTGTACCGGTATTGTGTTATGTAGCTTTGTATGAAGTGGTGATTCACCCATATGATTCCCCCTCATTTAGGGTGCATGCAATGTCATTGAAGGAGTATGCGGCCCAAAAGAGGACCATCTGTTGTGTTGAAACTATGTACTACGGGGAAGGGAATGTTCTTGGTAGAAATTAATGCACATGCAAACAAGTGACTAGGATACAAGTGTTATTACAAGAAAAAGCACACATGTAAAATGTAGGCTAACAGAGAGCAATTTGTAGGCTAAAACATGCAAGAAGATAATATGGATTGCAAAAATTAGGTTGTAAACATGGGCCATCACTCACAATGTCACAAGACAATCAAGGCCATCATGGCTATAAGTAGACAAGTGTGCACACAAGACAAAGGGAAAATCCCGCAAACAAGAGCATCTGATGAGCAAACAATGTGATAAACAATCATGGAAGCAAGTAACCTTGTATAAAAAAATTTACCCATGAAGCACCCATTAACATGTTAGAAATATAAAAAATTATGTCAAAGCATGTATAAATTGATAAAGTAGTGTGTTATGAAACGAAATGAAACAATAACACCTGGAATGTATGAAAGTGGATGCCCCAAGGGCATTGTGAGACTAGTCTTTGATTCTTTGTGCCAATCATACATGCTACATGTAATGAATTTGTATGGTCTACGATCACAACTAGAAATACAAGTGAATTTGCATGAGGATATGATAAAGATAATGACATACAAGAAATCTATCTAGCATGTGTAATAAGATGTGCATGTAAAAAGTAAATGTAAACAAGAGTAAATGAAACCAAGATATATAATATGTTGTGGATGAGGTGGAAGGGAATGCCTTTGTGAATGATAGGAACATCGTGCCCCTAAGTGGATGGAAATGTATGTAGTGGGGTTTATTTATTTATGCCCCTCGGCATCAATAATGAACCATAAATAAGAGTGTGTCATCAAGAAATGGTCTGAATGATGTGTGTAGAAAAAAGATGGTGATTGTAAGTTATAATATAAGATGTAGTATTCAACACAACAAAGTAAAATTGATGAGGTGTTAGAATGTGTGATGATGTAGCATAAAGTGTATATCACAAAATATATGGATGGAAATGATAGAAGGCGTGATGATGTAGCACAAAGCGTATATCACGATATGTATGGATAAGGTGCTAGAAGCAAGTGATGATTTATCCTAAAAGCATATATCACTAAATGTGTGAGTAAGGTTATGGATAATAATGTCGCATGGTATGATAAGAATATTGGTTGATCAAACATGTGAGAGTGAAAAGGTCCATTTGATTGGTAAACACTTAGTAGTCGAGTATGGACCAAGGGACTAAAGTACATCATTAGGTAGTGAGTGCAGTACATATAAGTAGATGTAAGAAAGATGCGGCATGATTGTGTATGGTGAGTAAAATGTAAATTGTGCGATAGATGGTGTTATAAGAGACTGTTGACTATAAAAGAGGCATGCTATGTGAGATGTGTAATTTTTAGTGTCTATTATACAATATGTAAGGTTCACATGTATAGGATGCCCTCAACGGTCAAGTGTGAACCATAGCACAAGATTACGTCATAGGAAAATGGCTATATGCCCATGTTATATGTTTAAGTCTAGAGGTGAAGAGAGGAGATAGTAAGACATTTCTTGAGGTTAGGGGAAGCATGATGCCCCCTAAGTGTGTGAAAGAAGAGAGTGATCAAGTGCCATGGTGTAAAAGATTGTCATTTTCCGGATCGAAGTTAACTGGGGCTGCATTGGATACTTGATAGGAAATATTATGAGGTGGATCGTACAAAGAGTTGTTACAATGTAAGGTGTACACAGTCATTGCATATTCTTCATCAGTGAAAGGTGCTAGTGGATAATCATGAGCGTACCAATGGGTGAGATTTTGAGAATGACTAGGAGATGAATCACTACTAATAGTAATATTGCTAAAGGGCATGGGGAAAGTGATAAACGTGTGAGTGGAATCTAACATGCCCCCAATATAGTCAAGCCAAGATTTCCCAAGTGTCAGTGGAGAAGTATGAGGGGTATGTGCAACGAAGACTGCTAAATGGAATACCCAAAGACCATAGGAGCCATAAGGTGAAAATAACCATGATAAAGATGAGGTGAATGAGGTGGTGGTAAAATATCATTAAGTGTCAATCCAAGCTTAGCTAAGCCGTCATATGTGCAAATAGTATCAGAGAAAGTACAATCCATTGGAATATGATGCCAATATGACTTGTTTATTAAGAGTGTGCATGTGAAAGGAGGTGGTGTAGATGTAGACTACTCAAGAGAGGGTGAAACAACATATAAAGTATGGACATACCCCTAGTAAAGTACCATAGAATTAGTAGAGTAGGGGTCTTGAATTTTTATTCACCAGGGCCATCGGCCACAAAAGTTTCATTGAAATAAGAGTCATCAACATCAATAGGAGTGAAGTTGATTTTCCTAATGCTTCATTAGTAAGTTCAACATGATAAAATTCGTCATCGAAGTCATCGAATCATCGGTGTCTGCATTGTCATGTTGTATTGTTGTATTGAGTATGTTGGTAGGTGGTGCACTAGATGTAAGAGGAGCATCAATGGGTTTATTAGTAGTTTGTATAGGAGCAGGACCCTTTGGGTGAAATGATAGTAGTAGTATGAGTATAAATAACTAGAGTGTCTGGAGTGGTAGAAGAAGAGTGTGAAGCACTAGATTGACCAACATCATATGTATCGATACTACTATATGGAATAAGTTGCATAGGAGGAATATGCATGGCAGTGATGGGGTCTATGTGACAGAATTTGAAGGGTTCATGATCTGCAGCAATAATATGTTCATAACCATCATGCAATAATTTGATGCATTGGTGTACAATAGATGGGACTGCTTACATTGCATGAATCCAAGGTCTACCTAGTAATAGGTTGAACTGAAATGAAACATCTATAATGAAGAAGTTGGTAAGGATAGTCTTAGGCCCAACTTAAATATGTAATGAAATAGTTCCTAGGCATGTGCAAGTAGTTGAATCATATCCCTAAATGAGAGTGGAGTTCTTAGAAATTAGATTATCATTAATGCCCATTTGTTTTAGAAGGGAATGAGCACATAGATTGACGACCGATCCATTATCAATAAGAACATGTTTAATGCAAGTGGTGAAAAGAAATGGTGCACAAAAATGGTCATGAGTACATGGTGATATGTCCTCATTAGTGAATGATATAACCAATGGCAGATTTTTGAGAGACTGAATGAGGTGTGTGAAGGCTACTGTGGAATTATCACTTTCTATATGAATAACACAAAGGAAATCCTCTAATGTTTGATTACATTTTGGATCATTACGTAATAATTCATAAAATAGTCGAATTGTTACTCCACCAATCAAAAAATCACTTTATGGCTTGATCATGGGACATGTGGCACATAGGACCACTACCTTCTATTGCACCATGTTGATTTCCATCTTGAATTGTGCACCTCCTATTGACCTCCAATCTGTTTCATGGCTTCCTACCTTCACTCGAGCTAAGTCGAGTGTTCTTGGTGTTAACAATTTCCACCCTCCTGTTGACTTCCATTTTGTTACACAAATTTCTGCCTCTACGTAGAACTAAGTTGAACCTTAGTGTCATCGACAAGCTCAGCTACATGACTCTTCTCCATGGCTCCCAAATAATATGAACTTGGCAATACACCCGAGTGTAAAATTTTAAATAATCATAACTCCGATAGGTAATTCATGAGGACTTATAATGGAGCATTGCTTACCAATTTTTGTAAGGAACCCTAGGCATGTTGAACCAATCGTGAAGTGTTCACTTTCTTAGTGACTCCATTCCAGTGTTAACTCCTCTACATGATCATCTTCGCTATAAATTATGAAAAATGGTGCATGTACATTTTATTAACAATTTTTTTTTGATACTCTATAACATTATGGTGTTAGTACTTAAATTTTCCCTTTTTACGGGGTCTTACAATTGCATTTATCTCATAATACGAGATAATGCCCAAAATGGGTCTTTTTCTTTTATTTCAAAATAAGAGCATGTGTATATTTTATTTTTATTAAAACACGAAAAAATGCTCAAAATATATAATCATTATATGATTAATTTTATTTATTGCCTATATTATCTATTAGTACTGAATCTTGTGTGGACTGCTACTTCGGTGATGGCTTTATCGATCCTACATGTCATCTTATCCATATCCAATGTAACAATGTCGAGATTCGTAGTGTCTCAAAACTTTTCTCTAATGATGTATCACATGGTGCAAAATGTAGATATTATCCCCTAGACACAATCGTCTCATGTGCAATAGATTTTAGCATGAGGAAGAGGCACAGGTAGGTAAGCCCAATTGGCATACCAAGTTAGTTATAACATAGCTCGGTCGATGTCCCAAGTAAAAAAAGTTACATCGGATGTCCTTGATGCTTCTAGAACATTCATCCTGGATATCCTCATTGATCAAAGAATTATGTTAGGAGGTCCCACTAGTTTCTTATGTTGTTGCAAGGGTGTTGTATGCTGACCTACACTTTGGGAAGTTTAGGAGCTTTCCCCTTGTCTATAATATTTCTATGAAACCAACAAGGTTCTCGATCAAGTTTCCATAACCAATAGTGCTCTACATCATGATCGCCTTTAAAGTAGTGGCGAAGGAAAATTTTAAGGGTCCCTCCAAAAAAAATCCTTAGAAACTATTTCACGAATATGTGAATATTATCTTTCGCATGAATTACAAATATCAATACATTATGACATCGCTATTAAATGCTACTAGACAATAACATTTTTATATGCTACTGGCCGAAAACATATAGTATGTTGTTAGATGGTAGCATAGAAAATGCTACTGACCGGTAGCATATTTTATGCTACCACCGACAACATATAGTATCTTCTGTCATTTCGTATTTAGGAGAATTTTTTGAATTCATATTTCATGGGAATGGTGAATTGACCCCTTAAATTTACTTGCACCTAGAAAATTTTGGTGAACTGGTCCTAACTGGTAATGTAAAAATTCATCAATTTCAAATTTCAAAAACTACAATATTAGTGAATTAACAAATATTCACCACTAAAATTTTCCCTAAAAGTGATTGCATACTAGCCTAGCAAGAGATGGTGAGCTCTCCTCTGTGTTATTTCCTTTTTTAGCTCATACTTGCCATCTTTTCAAGTAGCCAATACTCCTCTACTGACTCGGTAATCCATCGATTACTGTAGGCGTTGTTGCTCATTAACATTCGATAGATGTCTATGCAACTCCACAATTTGATGAGTATGGTCTAGTGCCTGGAGACACCACCAAAGATATCATCATGCCCGAATGGTGAACACTACGAGCCCCTAGAAAAATGGGTACATGTACAACTTTGTTTTGTAATAATGAGCTAAGTACAGATAAATTACCAACTTGATCCGTAAACCTGGCCAAATTGTTTCTTGGACCACATATGCCTATACATAATTTAATTTGATATTGATTTCACTCTAAAAATTTAATCAAGTTAACCAAAAAAATCAATACAAAATGGAAAAACAACCGAACCTAGTTGATAACGGATTTTAGCCAAAGTGCCTATGTCTCTGGGTTCAATAGTTGAACAAATTCATTATAAAAATCTGAGTGTAAGTATAATACAAGAACTTACAATGCTTATAATGAATGTGTGAATACCTCTAGGACCTAGTGCTAATTGAATCAGTAGATCCTAGGCTTTGGTCATGGAAGCTCGGTGATAATTCCATGCATTATTAAGCTAAAATATAAATACATAAGCCTAATCGATGTTATAGTAGCAATAAGCAAATGCAATAATGAAATACATAAATATACCAAAAAAGCTAAGCAATAGATTATTAAACTCTAAATGCGGGGGAGTAGGGAAAGGTAATTAGTTTATTCACAATTAAATGTGGATTGTCTTGAAATCTTGACCAATTGAACATAATGGAAAAAGTGCTAGACGAGACCCGAGAAAAATACAGATTTGGAGGAATGGGTGGACATGGATGTCGGAAGGGAGGGACAGGGGCACCCGCAGTGGCATGTGTGTACTGATTTTGGGTGTTTGAGTCAGTAGATAAGCTTGGAAACCCAAATTCTTAGGGTCACAAGATGTTTTCTCGATGCTTACCTTTTATCACTACGAATTTGCACAATGATCGTTGGAATCATCGAAACCTATAATGAAACATAGACCTATAAAACCCTTAAATAGACATCAAATCCCAAAAAATAAAGATGTAGAATGAGGGGTCGAGTGCTGACCACCAAAATGGTGGACTTACAGTGATTACTACACTACATCTTATACCTAATGTAGTTATATGTGCGTGTGTGCGGGAATTGTGACCTAGGTTACTCTTATTCCATCGCACTTGGATAGTGAGCTAGTAGCTATATGTAAAGAAATGTAGTAAATGTGCACATGGAATAGAAAGAACTTCCCTCCTATGAAGTGTGATGGAGCTAGATGGATGTTGATGAGACCAAATTAAGTCTCATCCATTACACCGAGATAACATTATTCTTTCTCTTATAAAGTGGATTTAGATGTAGTCTTAAGAACTATATAGCTTATTTAAGATTAAATGTAGAATATATTTGATCTATCTTTGAAATTTCCATTGTGATCTGAATGTTTTCATTTCCTAATATTTCTTGTAATTTGGAATTAAGTATTGTGTATGAGCGGGTCATTTGATCTCTTGAATGTAGAATGAGGGGTCAGAGTGCCCCCAACCACCAAAATGGTGGACTTACAACTGATTACTACACTACATCTTATACCTAATGTAGTTATATGTGCATGTGTGCAGAATTGTGACCTAGGTTACTCTTATTCCCGATCGCACTTGGATAGTGAGCTAGTAGCTATATGTAAAGAAATGTAGTAAATGTGCACATGGAATAGAATGAACTTCCCTCCTATGAAGTGTGATGGAGTTAGATGGATGTTGATGAGACCAAATTAAGTCTCATCCATTACACCAAATAACATTATTCTTTCTCTTATAAAGTGGATTTAGATGTAGTCTTAAGAACTATATAGCTTATTTAAGATTAAATGTAGAATATATTTGATCTATCTTTGAAATGTCCATTACAATCTGAATGTTTTCATTTCCTAATATTTCTTGTAAGTTGGAATGCAGTATTGTGTATGAGCAGGTCATTTGATCTCTTGAATGTATTACAACAAGTGTAATACTCACATAACAAAGAGCACATGACTCACAAAGATTACAACATTCATAAATCAAAGAGCACAAGACTCAATTAGTGCACCACCGCAAGATTTAATTCATGCAATAGCATTAGGGCTCTAATTGGTGTGTTGACACAAGAATCTAATTGGTGTGCCGACGCAGGACTCTAATTGGTGTGTTAGCACAAGACTCACGAGAATGAGCACAAAACTCACTCTAACTAAAATTTTAGAACTCCGAATGGGAATCTAAGAGAGGTTTTTGTTCCTCTTATTTCTAGGAGGAAAATCCTCTCTCCATTTTTATAAAAAAATAATAGTTTTGAAGATATCAACATTTGAAGAAGAAGATTTTCAAGCGCAATACTAGCGAGAATCAAAGAAGAATCAATATAAATAAAATTTCAGAACTCGAATGGGAATGCGAGAGAGTATTTTTCCTCTTATTGTTAAGAGGAAAAACCTCCCTCTTTTTTTACACAACAATAATAGTTTCAAATATATTATCATTTGAAGCGAGGGTTTTCAAGTGCATGACTCATATGTGCAACATCGATTCACTATAACCAAAGTTGAATATCTCTAAATGAGAATCTAAGAGAGGTTTTTTTCCTTTTATTGTTAGAAGGAAAAATATCTCTCCATTTTTCACAATAGCAATAATTAAGGATAAAACCTTATTTAAATTTCAGCGATTAAAGGTTTGAGAAAAGTAAAAAAGGATAAAAACGCAAGTTTAGTAAAAATGTGATTTCTCCTCATTTCTTCATAAAAACAAAAATTCAATATGTTCTGGAAATTTTACAACAAGGTGCACTAAACCCATAAAATGTTTGAATATATTATCCTAAATGAATTCACAGTAATGATCATAAAATCAAGGATGAAAATATAGCAGATAGCATTGTCATGTTGAAATATTCAATCATGCAAGAGCAAACTTGGAAAATGAAAATAAATAGTTAAGTGCACATGGAAGAGATGGTTCAATCTAGAGTTGTAATATTTGATTAATTCTCTTCCACATTTATCTCCTTGTCATATGGAATAAGTAGTCAAGTGCAAGAGGAAGAGGTAGTTCAATCTAGAGTTGTAGTGTTTGATTAAATCTCTTCCATATTTGTCTCCTTGTCAAGTGGAAGAATAAGTAGTACAATCTAGAGTTGTAGTGTTTGATTATATATCTTCCATATTTGTCTCTTTTTCAAGAGGAAGAAGAATTAGTTGAATGTATCTCTTCCATATTTATCTCCTTGTTAAGAGGAAGAAGTAGTTATATCCGAAGTTGTAGTGTTTGAATAAAATTCCTTCCACATTTATCTCATTGTAAAGTGGAAGATGTAGTCAAGTCTTGCCTAAGATTATAGGTAGGTAGTTCTATAATCTTGGAGTATTGGCCAAGGGATGAGTTATAAATATATCTCTAAGGCACTCAATGTAATAGTGGTATGAAATGAATGATTTTTGTAACATCATTTCTGATTAATAAAATCCATAGTTTCAGCATTTTGGCAGCAATTTCTTTTAATTTTCTTGACCCAAATCTGAGGGAAGAGCAAGGGCCCACTCTTACCCAAGGAGGAGGATGATTTATTGTTTTGTTAGAATAAATATTTGTTGTTTTCTTTTATTTGTTTAAATATATGTTGTGTGTTTTATTTTACTTTATTTGTGAAGCTTCACTTTTATTTATTTGTAGTTATTCATTTTGATTTAATAGATTAGATTTGTTTTCTGTTATTTATTTCAGTTTGTTAAATTAGATTTACTTTCAGTCATTTATTTTAGTTATTTAGATTAGATTCATTTTTAGTTTTAGATCAAAGAATTGTAAGATCATTATTTCTTTTAGCCCCTTTTGCAGATAGTTGTGGACACCGTCTGGCGTTGACATTATTTTTGATCAAATGATGAGGATTGCAATGACCCTCATTAGATGCAAGGTGGAGCTCTTAGATTCCTTGATGGATGTAACCTTAGGTTGAGATAGTAGACACTTAGTTCTTGGTCCCTTATTATGGTAACATAAATTTATATTTATATGATTCCCTTGCTTGAATGTCTTAATTAACCACGAAAAGACCTACTACTAAAAGATAATGTGCTCAAATGGCTAGAAAGGACCCATAAAGTGTGAGTAAAGTACAAAGAGAATATGGGCGCCTAGATTAGATGAGGATGAAAAATTCTTAATATTGAAAAGGAGAATTGAGAAAGTAAGGGTATAAGATTGAAAGTAGCAATAGGAAGCAAAGAAATGTGGCCAAATACAAGGGTTAATTAGTACCGTTCTTACTTAGGAATCTTATGAATAGTAGTATGTAATTAGGACTAGATACTTACCCAAAGTGCATGATTTTGTGTCTACATTGCACACCTCCCTTATTTGACACCTTCTAGAGATAAGTCGAGTGTCATCAAGCTCATTGATCGATCCCCTTCATGGCCACAAAGTAGCAAGAACCAGTCCTGTGCCAAAGTGTAGAGGATCAAAGATTTTGTATGTCTTCTCTAGCATGATCAATTCCTATGGCTTTACAATGGTATTCTAGGTGCTCGCATGAGAAAAAAATCGCTATAAATCCTTTACAAAGTCTTGGTGGGTTATTAATAATTAACCACTAAAAATATAATATTTCCTATTAAAAATAATAGGTATTAAAAATTCTCACAATATTGCCTTAATAAAGGCCTTCACAATTTTACTTTCCTTCTCCTTAAGCACCTCGAATGGAGAGATTTTCTATTAAAATAGGGTGAGGGGATGCCTTTTATAGGCCTAGGCATGCCCTAAATCCAAGTTATAACCCTTATCACTCCACTTCATATAATATCCATCTTGTCTTGCGAGTTGGTAAGGGTGCCCACATTGTTGATGGGAGGTTACGGGTTCAACTCCCGCACCCATTGTTTACCTCCACAACCCAGATCTTCATGATGACTCCACCTTGTCACCTCCCACTATGCTAATATGGTACCAAAACCCTCCACAACCCCTCCACATGTCCATCAAACTCCATTCCACATCACCCATTAGTTGTCCCATGTCCATGTCACCCGTTGCTTTGGTAAAATCGTCGGATTTGTTAGCTTGGTGTGGGGATAAGTTCCATATATGCGGGGATAGGGTTATGGGAGGCTTTAATAATCCTTATCTATACCACATAATCCATGGTTTAGGACATCTAAACCCATTTTGTTTTTCCGAATGGTTTATTAGCTCACTCGTGGGTGTGAAGTAGTTGGTGACTCAGCCCAATGTGACTCACCAAGTTACTTGTCTTGAGCGTGATATCAAACTTACTTATGAATCACCCCTTAACTTGTCTTTGAGCTTGATGGATTAGTGAAAATAAGAGAAATGGTGGTAGGCCATGTGGTGGCTTGAGGACCCACCATGTGGTAAATCTTCCAATTGACTTGTGGCAAAATCATGAATTATAATATCGGCGGAAAAGCCACCCCTCTGATAAAAGAGTGTGTCGACCACTGGTTGACATCCACCTATCCAAACATGATGGTCAAATACCAGATTCACCAAACCATTTTTTCTCTTTTTCCTGATTTTATTTTGCCATGTGTCGTAGCGTGATCTACTAGTTCCCCTATTTGTGCTCTTTCAAATAACATCTTACATGGATGGTATCTTACTCCAACCGAGTTTTTTTTTTGCGTTTTTATATGTGAAAAAATATCTTGAAGTCCACCACCATAATTTGATGATCTCGGGAGGTTTTAGGAAAAATTTTCCACTTTGAACCGATCTCTGGATCACTTATTTCATGATATCATAGCCGATATTATCACATAATCAACTCCTCTGCAATCATCTTGCATACAACCAAAAAATCTATCATACATCATGTCAATCCTTGTTAGACACTTCATAATATTTTATGGAATATTATAATCTTCAATTTTATCCCATAATATCTATAGACTTCTTTAGCATGTTGTTATAGTACACATAGCCCGTTGCTTGTTTCTCGGTTACTTGTTTTTCCATAATATTTGTGCAAACTTATATATATATATAAAGCCACACCTTGTTATTTTCTTATCACTTCAAATAACTTACATGTCCTTGTTGTCATGTATTTTTTCAAGGGGATAATTCAATGTTGAAACATGACAACTATACCCTAGTAGTGTCGAAATGTTTCTTTAAAATCCTCATAAGCACCTCTCTTGATCGGTCTTCCCTCCATGTCATGTCTATCCCTATCCTTAAAATCCCTCATATGTGTTGTATAAAACTTATATAATCTTGAAAATTTTGAAACATGGCAACCCACTTCTTTTAGTGCAATGCTTTCAAAGGAGAATTCTTCAATAAGCCTACAAAGGTTATTTTTGGCCTTTCCGAGATAGGTGTGCATCCTTCAGACAAATTTGAAGGCTCAAAATCATTGGGATTTTTTTTTGAAAAGATTAGAACATTTTTCAATTGATTTAGGAAATTTTAGGAAATATTTGAAAGTTTAGGAACAAGTTCAGTGAAAGTGGGTTTTTGAAGGTGAAGGAGCTTGTAGTTCAAAATAGTGCCTGGGCTTTGGAAGATGATTATGGGATATATGTAAGGAGTTATAGGTAAAACAAGATACCATTGGAAAGATAATTAAATGATATAAATTATGGTGCTTCCATATGTTTCACAAGTCTCATGTGATTATTTCCACAACCCATTTTCAGAAGACACATCCTATAGTCACGGGGAAAAGGTTATTTTTGAGGGATTTGTAGGAAAAACATAATAATGGGACCCATTTCATTCATCTCAAAAGGTTTATTAGATTCAATTTCATATAAATAAGTTCCAAAAAATTCCTTTTGAAGCTCGAAAACTTCATCTTCAAGGCTCTCCTCAAGGTAAGATTTTGGGACTTAACCATTTTCATAGGTGGACACATGTCAACCTAAGGTTGAGGCAAACTTTTATATTCCATATACCCAATAACTTTAGTAAATTTAGGACACAAAATTGTATCCAATCCAATTTATGCCCCTTGGACCATCATATGACTCGACGAAGCTCTATGATGTCTCTGCTAAGCACCTTTTCACCTCATTTTAGCCCTTCCCGCCACACAATCACAACTTGACACTTATCACCCTAGGGTGAGGGCACATTTTATACACCATTTTTCCCATACCTTTGGGATAGTTGGGACACAAAATGCATCACATTCCTTTCTTGTTCCTTCGTTCTTCGCATGACCCTGGAAAGGCTCCGCAAGGCATTTTTTTAGCCTCCTCTCCTCTCCACTTCATCAAATCATAGCTTGCCATTTGTCACTTCCACATGAGGGAAAAAAAATTTCCCCATATGTCCCATACCTTTGGGACAGTTGGGACAAAAAAATTTAACCCACTCATGCTCTTTCCATGGTTCTTCATGTGACCCAGTCTCGGCCCCTAGGTGTTAATTACAGCTTTTTCTCTCTCCTCCGTTGAGCAATCGAGATCCTCAAAAACTTGTTATGCTCACATGAGGAAAAAAATTATACCCCACTTTTCCCATCCCTTTGATATAGTTGGGATAAAAAAATGCACCCCATTCCAAATTGGTTGAAAACTCAAAATTTTCATTATTTTTTTCCTCACGGCTTCTCGTTTCTTCTTCACCCGTGAATGGAATGTGCTACCGAGAAAGTTTTAAATACAAAGAATCTCTTACCCATATAATTTAATCTCATGAACACCATGAAGGATGAGTAATAACCTCCATTAAACTTGTAAATTTTCCAAACATCATGCCTAAATTTCCCCAGATTGATTACATGCTCCAAAACTTGAAAAATTTGTATCTCTCAATCTGGTGAACGAATCTGAATGATGTTTTCACAGTCATTCTCCATATAAGGTACCTTAAAGATCAAATTAATAGGAAATTAAAATATTCCATGATTTTATAATGGCATAAAACCCTAGTTTTCTTCCCTAGCTCATGATTTTTCTAGTTACGGGCATTAAGGTGACGGATTGAGATGAAAATTGGAATACAAGGTCCCGTGAGCGAGCCTATTCCAATGAAGATTATTTTGTTACAAACTGATGTGGGGAAGTTCCATTTCTAAAAATAGTAAGTCTCTAATGTATCCACTTACTAAATATAGCAAGTCCACTCATAACAATGCACTCAAAACATTGAAAATGGTAAACTAGGCAATTTTGACCAAAAAAGGAAAAAGAATAATAAAGCAAAAAGAAAAGGCATCTGTCTAAAAATATTAAATTTCCAAAAATATAAAATCATCATCAATGGAGTTGAAATGAGTATGCTAGATGATAAAAAATTTTAAATTTGAGAAAAACAGGAAAAATGTCCCAAAATAAAGGTGCCCGATTCCACCTGCTAAAAATAGAAAGTATTCATTTTGGGTAAAGAAAGTTACTGATTGGCTCTATTTTAATTTATCTTTCTACTTTTTACATCTTCATAGGGTTGTGAGATGGTGTCATATCTCAAACAAGGTAATCCATCCTTCACGAGGATCTTGAGGCATCATTTTGGCTACAATTGTGTACAAGAGTGAAGCAGAACATCATAGGGCACAACAAAAAAAAACCCTAATACATTATGTAGTATGATAATGTACTCAAAAAAGGGTAAAGCGATCCAAAGATAATCATTATAAATATTTAATTAGGTTAAAGCTACCCATACTCCCCAGATGAGTTGATTGAGTAAGCTCGGTGAGAAGGGAGAGCTGGTTCGGTGAGTCAAGGAGAATTGGTTGGATTGATCTTATCAAGACAAGAAGGGGTGATTCATAGTAGCATATTTCTCTTCATAAACAACCAGGTATGTCTTCCTCAATGGAAAATATTCCCCATGATGATCAAGAGTTGGTTCCATAAGAAGCTTCAAAGGTGATCTAGTGACATACATCATGTCATCTCCTAAAGAACATTTTCCATAGATTCAAGAAATGATCAAGAGTGAGCTAAGAAAAAAAAACTTGATATCATGTCCAATCTCAAAGCAATATTAGGAACACTGAAGTCTAAGTGAAGAAAGAAGGCCCGAGATGACATCCCTCTTCTTGATGGCATATGAGGTAATTGGTATGTTGATAACTATAGGCTTATGAATGAAAATCCTATTGAGGACATGACTTCATAAAATTATGAGTTGACCCAAATCTCATTGGGTCAGTCTTCACATGAAGGTGAGTCTCATCTATTCAAATAATCCACTTTTCAACTTGTTGATCGAACAAAGAATACAAGAAAACCATTGTTTGGTTGGAGGAATGGGTAAAGGTTCTCAGTGCTCACATTCAACCCTTCTTGGAATGTAACTCAACATCTTTTCTTCTAGTAGAAGATATCCTTCTAATCAGCAGTGTTGATCCTGAGGTGATTAAGAAATCATAAGGATACATGATGTATGGGAAGGCTAATGAGAAGTGGATTAATGAAATCATTAAGCAAGGTAAGGCATTGTTCCTAGATATCATTTCTCTCATGAAGTATGTTCTTGCAACCTTGGAAAAAGTAAACAAAGAAAAGGTGGAATTTATAAAAGAGGTCATTCACTTAGATGAGATGTTTCCAATGGTATCCAAGTTGATCTCTTTCGATTCTCACACTCTCGTTTGGAACTATGAAAACTTGTCTCGAGTTTGGATCCACATCATTGATGTGAAATATGGAATGCTCAAGAGTGAAATATCCAAGTTGAACTCCTATGAACAATAGGCTTTAAAAATATTGAACGATGTCTAAAATTGTGTTCATATACTTGACTTCCCATCACTCACTAAGGATTCATCATTATAAGAACTCATTGTTTCTTTCTAGTAGCTAGTCAAGAAAGAGGCAGGTGACTCTCTTGCATCAATGAAGATAACTTAGAGTCCTTGGCCAATATAAGAAGTTACATTTCTGCAATTGTGATGGATTATGAAGGATGACTCAGTCAATGCAAGAAGATTAGTGATGTCTTAGGCACATGGACCAAGGTTTTTGGTTGCGTTTTCATTCCAGAGGAGGATAAGTTGACACTTACAATATCTTGGTTTAGTAGGGAATTCAAGGAGTAAGATCCCACTTCTAAAACTTCTCATCGGGGCATGAATCAACAAAGTTCTTCATCATAGGGAGTTTCTTCATCAATTGTGGTAACTTCTCCCTTCTCCTCTCTTTCTCCCTTTTCTTCTATTCCCCTTTATAATTCTTCATTGAGCATAATCATTGTATTTTGTATCATTCGCTTAAGTGAATTTCTAAAGTTATATTGTAAAATTCCCTTTAATTTATAAAAAGGGAAATTATTTCTCATTTCCTCAAAAGATGTAAAGTCTCAAGTTGAATGAGATCGTTTCCTAGGTGAAAGGTCAATTCACATTTCTATAAATTGGAATGGCTTCTCCATTCCAATGGATCAAGATTTTGTTAGTTTCAATTTGTTAGAAATTGTGGATTTTTTTGTTGAACATTGTATCATCAATGTACAAGAAATAAAAGCTACATTTCTTCCATTTATCTTTCCATATGTTCCTCTATTTTCTCTCTTATATGCACTTTGTAAGTATAGTGATCAAGAAAGAGGTTTTTATCTTTGATGAATGAATCCAAATAACTATGCATTTGGGTTTGTTTATCTAACAAAATAGCTTTATTGTTTCTTTCCTTGAAGTGAACATTGAACTACTCCAGTTATTGGGTGTGAATTCTACTTGTTCCTTCTCACAATGATAACCTTCCTTTGTCTAATTTATCTCCTTCACCCCTCACTACTAAAATTTCCTACCTGTACCCCATATAAGCACTTTTCCGTAGGTTGAGTGACGTGTTCTGTGTGATCCATGACCTATTTGGCCATCTACCAACAATAGATGAGACTAAATCAGTTTACATTTAATAATGGGAGCCTCCTTATACACAATAAGGAGGGGCGTAGCCTTATGAGCATTGGTGAAAATCAACTAATTTGTCAAAAAACAAATTATTTCACCAATCCTCAATGTCGAAATAAATATTGAATCACTTTCATACTTTAAGCTACTTCTTCATTCTCCTTGTTGGGTTTATAATATTAAGTGGGAAATTTCTTATTTATAAAAACTACCAAAGACACAGTCAACTTGAAAGAGTGGATCATGACCACCGCATTATATATGACAAGGTGATCTCATTAGAGATTTGTAACATAGGTTGTAAAATTTATGCGAGCTCTATGTGCGAAAAATTACACTCATGAGAAAATGTATGAGGTAGTTCGTAATACCTTATTGAAGGTGTAACTATGTGTGGAAATAGTGGGAGTGTTGGGTGAAAGTTTATTCTTAATAAGATAAGTTATTTCTCGGTGGCTTTTTTACCTTTTATGGGTTTCGTACGATGGAAAAAGTAACATGCGAGCATGGGAATCTACAAGTACCTCCTCCTCGTACCCGACCTCTCGAGGTCATGTCGAGACAACCGGTGAATGTTGAATGTGGATAGATATGTATAAGCTAATCGGGTAATCTTAAATCCTCAATACGCAATAATGGAATCTACAAATCTAAGGTGAAGAAGGCCCTCCTAACCTGGATTGATGTAATGGTTTGTTCAGATATAATGGCTGCTCAAAGGCTCCAATTGATGTCGAGCTCTACCGAGATCCTATTTCTTGGTTGTTGGATACGTGGGAAGTGACCTATGGGAGCTTCGTATATATCTCCAGATAAGGTCATGAAAGTAGTGGTAGGTCGTTTAGTGGATTTTGTGATTAGCTATGTGTGGTTTTCTTGTCTAGCCCAAAAATATTGGATTGATTGGCTTCTATTTTTAATACGAAAAATTGTGCTATAATATCTAGCAAGAGATGTGAAGATCTAAACACCAGTCAGTTAAGTCAGAAGCCGGTGTTAATACTTGAATGATTTGTAGGCTGTTGGGTTGTGGGATTTGGGGATCACAACCATGAGTTTTTGGTTGTTTTGGACCTGTTATGGTCATGTGAAGAATCAATCTCTTCTCCCAATTATCCAATAATCGTATGCCTTTTCAAATTCTATGTTTAGAACTAGAAGTTGTATGATTTTCTCGGAGTACCTAACAGGTGTGTTCCGCAACTTGAATACGTAAGCTAGTGTCTACATGTCAATGAGGAGGTCTCTCACGTTAGGTCTGTGGAACCAAAGGATCACAATGAATGTTTTCTCTTGTTTAAATCCCTGCATAGTTATTCAGGTGTTTTATCAAGGCAATCTATAGTTTGGATGGTTTGACCAGATTGTGTAAGCTTTGTCGTCTTCGATATTCAATCCTCTTAGTTGCTCAATAATTGCTTGTAAGTTTTTGTTGCTCGAAAGACCTGTATCCTAAGGTCCTGATCTATATTAGCTAAAGTCATGGGTAAATTTGGTTGAGGTACTATAGGTTCAAATATATATTCTCTAGGCTCTCTAGGTCCTGTGATTGTCATACAAAATGATTCAACCTCTAACTAACATTAATAAACTGATTATGAAAGAGGTATTACACTACGTAAGCATTCTTCTATTTTTGTATTTTCCAATGACATATTTCAATGAAATTGAAGAGTAACTACTCTAGTATATCTATAAAATGAACAACTAATCTAATAACAGAATAAAAACAAGCAACGTAGCCTGGTATGGCTATTCGCCTGTGTAGTTGTGATTTTATCCTAAATATCTAAGTAGCTATATATTTTGAATTTGAAAGGCTCTCGATCCTACCTCAAAAGTGAGGAATGAATCACAATTTCTTAGAAACTATCAATCCCCACAACTTCCCTGGTGATATCGAGAGTGAACTTTTAACTGAAATAAAATAATTCACTACTCTATTTGATATGTCGTAACTAGAACTTTGATAGCTCAAACCTAGTGTTTATAGAACAATGGTAAATCCAGTTGTGTGTGATTTCATCCCCTTAGTGTGGTCTCCTCGTTCTTTTGTGTCCTCATGAATCTAGAAAGTGTGTATATGATAGTATCAACAGAAGATAGCAATCGAACAATGGCATATTTGGATATAGACTGAATATAATGTGAGTAGGAGAGGGATAGCGCAAGTGAACAGAGCTTGACTATACAATTCCTAGCTGGATTTATTGTTTGAATACAACACAATTGTACTGAGAGTTTCAGAAATTATCCTTGTGACAAAACAAAACTCAGAACTTTAATGGATTCTAGTCTAGAAATGAAGCTATTTTAAGTTTAAACCATGATCAGTATGCAGAGAAATGAAACAGAAGATGATATGACCTCCAAAATGCCAACAATGGAGGCAAAACCTGAAACTAAAAAATTCTAAGCAAGGAATTGAAAAAATGAATAAGAGAATTGAGAAGATGAGGGGCCATTTGCTTGAAAACAAGTTGGCTATTTATAACCAATGCATTTACCAGAGGGTAACTCCCATTTGATCTCTTTTACTATAAACAAAGGAAAAACACTATTCCTAGGGAGAAGAAAACATTAATGCAAGCCAAAGTGGTTGAAGAAAGCGTGTAAAATCCAAGATTTTCATTTGACATGATCGTTGGAAGGATATGGAAAATGCATACAGGGATCACCACCTGTCCAGGGCGGTGGTTACGGACCGTTGCCCGTGCAGGGGGGCGGCGGTTTCACATCACTTTGAAGACAAAAATGCAAGAAGAAAGGGGGAAAAGGGAAAAACAAAGCATGCGGAGGCTGAGTGGGGCATGCGGGATACAAGTGTATACTTGGCGAGCCTTTCTGGATTCCAAACACCTTGCAAGGAGACCCATATCATCATTGGGGCATGTGTAACATCGTTCGGTGGTGTGGTTCCCATAATTTCGAGGTATGTACATATTGCCCCCTCGGAAAGTGTTTTAGCCATGAAGAGGTGAAAAACGGTTGATCCGAGTATGACAATCCCGAAATGGGGAGTTAGGAGCTATACCTGACACGTCCGTGTGCTAGAAAGTTGCCATCCAAGATCCCACTACCTGCAAAAAATGAAAAAGGGGACTCAAGTGCAGATAGATAAAACAAATTGAGAAATAAGGATGAATTGATAAGAAAAGAGGACTTACCATCTATGCGAGGTTTAGAACTTACCTCCGTTAGTGCTCCGACCCTGCGAAAGACATTCAAAATCAAGTTAAGAGGGCTATTTATATAAAATGAAGTCATTTTACTATTCATTTACGTGGATTGATTTGATAGATTTTGAGCTCTGGGACCCACGGTGATGGTTTTCAACGAGAGTATAGTCAAAATGTTCATGGTGAGATAGCGATCATGCCTCCGAGAGTGGAACATCAACCCACGAAGTCTCAGGTTAGTTCTTCTTGATTTATTGCTTTTAAACCTAAAATGTGGAAATGATGAAATCTTTTCCTTGGGGATCATTTTTGAAAATGTTAGTTTTAAATGTGTCTTTGGGGGCGCCATAGGGTAGGTTTCTTTTTTTGTTAAAAGGGTGTTTTTGCATGTTTTTAAGCTTTTTTAGGGCTTACGGCCCATTTGGTTTCACGGGACAAGATCGCCACCACATGCGGGGGTGGTGGTTCTGGACTACCACCTTAAAAGGTGGCGGTTACGGAACCACCGCTTTGCACAGTATGCGGCGGTCCATGACAGAGGACAAAAATAATGCAAATTTTAACTTGTTTTTACATGCATAAAATTTTTACGTGTTTTTACTCGTTTTTTCAACTTGATTTCAGTACTAACTTACTCCTTTTGTGTTTTTGGGTGTATGCGAAAGAAGGAGGAGTACATCGATGGAGCCGGGAGAGGCAATGTGATTGGCTCTTGGCGGTGTTGGAGGCACTCTCCCGTGCACAACGGGATACTCTCCCGGAGGGTTGGTATATGAAGGATTGCACAGGTCCTCATGTTGCACTCCGCAGTCACATATTGTGTGACTTGTTCTTTTATTGGGATGCAGATCGGAACACCTCCCGATTGTCAAGAGTTAGGGGTGAGTGGTCTATCACCCTAGAGGATGTTTACCATATATTGGGGGTTCCGATCCTTGGGCGGTAGCTATCTCTTAAGACAACAGTATCTAGATCACAGGTGGTTCAGTGGGCCACCTACATGGGAGATGCGGTTGTATCGATGGGGTCAAAGAAGGGTGTGAGGATCCACTCTATTATTGAGTTAGACATTCCCTTGCTTCGTAAGGCCATTATGGGCATCCTTACATCCAGATTGATTGGGGACAAGGGAGGGGACACCCTCTTGTATTGTTGGGCTCCTATTATTGAAAAGATTGAGGGCCATGGACGTGTCTATGCTTGGGGAGCAGATATCCTCAGGACTATCTACCATGAATTATACAGGGTAGTTCGTTTACAGGGGTAGTCACTGAGCCACCTAACTCTTGTCATGAGTTGGGTGTATGAGAACATTATCCCATATAGGAGAGGTGTAGAGGTGGAGGATCACGGGGCGTCGGGCGGTGAGGTGGACAAGGATGTCGGTTCTCGAGCACCCCACCGGCCCGGTGGCTTGCATAACTACTGTAGACATGGAGGCCACTCCTTATCAGGCCATGACAGGGGTATGGGGAGAGGAGACCGTCACTTTGATTACCTGTCAGACCACCATCCAGTTGATAGACAGGGCAAGGAAGTTGGAGATACACCCCTTTGATAGAGTTCCACAATAGTTTGGCCTCCCTTATAGGCATGCTCCCTCCGGCGATGCCAGTGTATAGATCTATCTGCGAGGCTCGGGAGGTCCTAGAGGCCGGGGTTGGACTATTGTTATGCTTGATACTCCTATTGCGGCTAGGAGGGTGGTACGTGCATGAGGGAGAGCTGGTGCTCCTCAGGCACCCTTACTTCGAGATTGCTGCCGGTCCCGCTCATAGTAGTGATGAGCCCATTGATGTGGACTCGAGTCTGAGGAGTTCACTGGGGAGAGACCGAGGAGGAGATAGAGGACATGGAGATCAGTGAGATGGGCGGTGGGGGATGATAGTGATCCTGAGTGGCATGATACCCAGGAGATCCTACAGCCGAGAGGGCGGAGCGGAGCGTAGAGAGGGTGACTCTGGTTTCAGAGGAGTTACTCTCTCGGGACCCAGGTGGAGATGGCAAGTCTGTTGCAGTCGTCACATTGCCCCAAGATGTGGGAGAGGGGCACCAGTTGGTGGTGGTGTCAGTGGCAGGCATGGATCCTAGAGATCCTTCTTGGAGGCCTAGCGATCCTAGTGAGTTGTCACTCTTCTCCTGACATTTGTTTTAGTTAGACTTGTCTTAGTTTGTTATTTCTTTTTGTTTCATTTACTCTTGATTCTATCATTGATTCTTTTCTAACTTGTTTTCTCCTTTGTTTGTAGCGACTGCTGATGAGTGGCGAGACTTGATTCACCGAGTGTGTACTGATACCCTGCTTCTCCCCTTGGAGAAGACTCGTGCTGAGCTTTCCGTGGACGTGGGGGAGCCCTCAGCAGCCAATAGGCACACCGATGTTTTTTCCTCTGTCTGGTATGCGGTGAAGATCATGACTTCTATCCACACGAAGGTGTCTGGATATAGGATAGCTAAGCGCCTAATGAGGAGGGGCCATTCTTGTAGCTAGGCGGCATCTGCGGCGTGACCATGAGCCCTCGGTGCATTCGAGCACCGGCTTAGCCGAGTCCTAGGCGTGGCCACGCACGCTCTAAGGGATCCCATAAGGATTGAGAGACTATTTTTGTAGTATTTTGTTAGATGTCTATACGAGTGTTTTTGTACTTTCCGGGCTCATTGAGCATTTTGACCATGCCTAGTGCATGATGGCATTGTATACGAAACCTGATTTGTATATATATATATATCTCTTTGGATCTAGACTCTTGGCATCTTGAATTTTGTGACTCATTTCTATATGTGTATTTAGATGCTTTTAGAATATTGTTTTCATGTTTTCATAATGTATGCAATGGATAACAAATGATAGTAGATAGAATATTTTACTCTATATGTTTTTGTAGTGCTGATATGAGATGATACTAACATATGGTAGTACTTAAATTTTGAACTCTTTGGGAAATGTGTGTAATTTCCTCTTATGTTGGCAAGATGTTATGAATGTATAGTGATAAAGAGATGAACTTGCCCCAATCCCAAATCCACGCAACTAGTGAGATACGAGGGCTCAACACCAAGATTTAGGAAGGGCACAAGTTGTATGAGTTTGACTGAATGGAATGATGGGAGACAAACAAACTAGTAACAGAAACCAAATTTGGACCTACACACCCACCCTACTCAAAACTACTACTACACTTCGAAAGCCACTTACCTTTCTGTTTATCTAGACTTAGATTCATAAATGGCAACCTGGTTGACAAAATCTGGTTTTGAGGATCTGATCTCTTTGGAATTTGGACATTTGGATATTTTCTTTCACTTAATAGAGGTGAATTTGTGTTTTTAGCATACCAAGATTTGTTAATTTGTGTGACTGGACCCCCCACACCCTGCCTCATGCCACTAGTAAGAAGCACGGGTTTATCACCAAAGGTAGGATATAGGTGAGTAAGGGCACTTCTTTCCTTTCCCAACCTCACATCACTAGTAAGAGATGTGGGCTTATTGCCGAAGGTTGATGGGGCAAAGAAGTGTGTAAAATAAAATATTTTTTTACTTGGTGCTTTTGATTTCATTTGATTTTGACATTTCCGATCTATGACTTTGGGATATCCTTTTGTTCCAAGAGATTTAAGAGGGATAGATGTGACACCAAGAAGCTTCTAGAACAGACCGTAGGTTCACCTAGTAGAAAGAAATAGCAAAGCCAAGTATGTAGGCCTTGGTATGGTTTTTGTCAATGTTTGTCTGTCAAATTTGATGAGAAGATTTGAAAATAGTTGATGATGTTTGGAGAGATGTGATATGAATGCTTTTGCCAATATTTTTAGAAATTTGCAATAGATTTGTTTTAAGAGTAAGCTCCTGGACTACCATTTTTATGAAATGGACAAAATGAAGTAGCTAAGAGACTAATGCAACGTAAGTAACAATAATGTACTAGTAATGACTTTGGTGTTTTATGCGTAAAACCGCTTAAGATACAAGGAATTGACAGTTTCACTGAATTCCTCACCTTCTAATGTGCACAAGAGATACACATTGTTTTCGTAGTTCTTCATGACTCGGTATGGGCCCACCATTTAGGTTGGAACTTCCTTCCTTTGCCGGTTTTCTTATCAATCCAACTGTCCCAGTCTTAGAACTAAATCTTCTTCATATATTTCTTTCTCGTAGACTTTTTTGTTGTATTGCTGCACATCCAGTCAAAGCATAGGCTCGGTGCCATTGTTCAACGTTTAACCTGGCCTCGTCAAGGCTTTCTAATTGAGAGAGGTGTGCCTCCCCTTAAGATTCTTCATCCGAGAATCCCTTGTAATGAGATACGGAGACTGGGTATTTCAACCTCAAGCGGAGAGAACCGCTTACTTTGAATACCAACGAGAAAGGAGTTGCTCCTGTTGGTGTTCTTATTAAGGTTCGATGGGCCCACAAGGCCGGATATATTTTTAAATTCCAATCTCGCTTGTTCTCCTTGACCGTTTTGAGGAGAATAGCTTTTAACATTTTTTTTGTCACTTCAGCCTGTCCATTGGCTTGAGGGTAGTAAAGAGAGGCCATATGATGGTTTATCTTGAATTTGCTACATAACTCACAAACTTCGTCATTTTTAAAGAACGTGCCATTATCTGAGATAATGACTTGTGGGATGCCATACCTACAGATAATTTGGTTCAGAATGAATTTGGCAATTAGTGAACCTGGTATTGTGGTGAGAGGCATGGCCTCCACCCATTTGGTAAAGTATTCCATGGCTATAATTATAAAATTATGGCCATCGGTTAATGAGGGAGATAATTTCCCTATCAAGTCTAGACCCCACATGGAGAAGGGCCACAGAGTCGTTATTGGTTGCAGGGATTGTGCGGACATGTGAATCTCGTGAGAGAATTCTTAGCATTTTTGGCACTTACGTACAAATTCCACTACGTCATGCTCGAGAGTGGGCCAAAAATAGCCCATCCGATGTATTTTGTGAGTGGTGGCGTGACCACCAAAGTGGCCCCCACATATCCCACTGTGGGATTCATGAAGAATCCTCTTGGATTCTTCTATGTTGACGCATCTTAGAAGCATGTCATTAAAGGCTCTACGATAGAGTACTTGGTCTAAAACAACATATTTAGTAGTAATAATGCGTAACCGCCTTCTTTGTTGTGACGTGGCACCTTCTCGGGTATGTATGGTCCATGATAAAATTGATGATATCAATATACCAGGGACATGTAGAGATGGGGGCCTGATTTCGACAAAGTAAACACACTCATCGGGAAAGTCTAGCTTTACCAGCTCGCCTACATCTAGTGGATTGTCAGCTAACCAGTCTGCAATGATTTGTCCCTTAATAGATTTCTGGTTCACAAACGTTAACTCAAATTCTCCCATTAAGGTTATGAAACAGCCAACCCTTTTAGATAAAGATCCTTGTGTGAGAAATGTTTGTAAATGGTCTGTCTTTACAATGACCCTTGTTTCCTAGTTTAACATGTAATGTCTCAAACATTTTGTTGCAAAAATTATGGCAAGGCATTCTCTCTCTGCTTGTGTGTAACGTGTTTCATAATCGAGTAACATTTGGCTAATGAAATAGATCATGCATTCTCGTTTGTCATCATCTTCTTGAGCCAACATGTAGGCCAATGAGACATGAGTGGCTCATGAGTGTAGGATCAAAGGGTGGTATAACTTGGGAGGCATTAGCGTGGGTGGTGACAACAAGAAGCATTTAACTACTTCGAAGGCCTCGTTGCATTCTTCAGTCCAATCGACGCTATAATATTTCTTGAGTAGATTGTTGATTGGATGAATGGAAAAGCTTAAATCTGGGATGAACCTTCAGATTGCACCGAGTTTCCCAAGAAATGACTTGATTCCAGACTCATCCGATGGTGGGATCATTTTGAGAACAACTTGTATTTTGGCCGGATCAACATCAATCCCTCATGAAGATATAATGTATCCCAGAAGTTTACCTCCTATCACACCAAACACACACTTCTCTGGATTTAATGTGATGCCATATTCGATTAGTCGTGAGAGGATGATACAGAGCACTTCCGGATGATCACAACATTTCTTGGCTTTGGCCAACAAGTCATCCACATAGGATTCCACAATTTTATGGATAAGATCGTGGAATATATAAGTCATTTCGCACTGATACGTAGCACCGACGTTCTTAAGTCCAAATGGCATGACAACATAGCAATATGTTCCCCAGGGAGTTATGAATGTCGTTTTGGATTGATCCTGCTCTGATATTTTAATCTGATTGTACCCTGAGAACCCATCCATGAGGGATAGCAGTTCAAATCTAGCTGTTGCATCAATGATAACGTCGATGGATGGTAATGGGAAATCATCCTTGGGACAAACTTTGTTAATATCCCAAAAATCTATGCAAATGCATATTTTCCCATTTTTTTAGAACAGGAACGATATTAGATACCCACTGTGAATAGTCAATGGGCTTGATGAATCCCACTTGGAGAAGTTTTACTACTTCCTCTTTTACCATGAGAGCCACTTTTGGCTTCATTGGTCTTGACTTCTATTTAATTGGCTTCGCATCTGGTTTAGTGACAAGATTATGTACCACAACTTGTGGTGCAATGCCCATCATTTCTTTATAATTAAATGCAAAAGCCTTTTGATGTTATTTGAGGATTTGGGTGTGTATTTCTATCTCCTCTAGAGTTAACGAGGATCCCAACTTCAAAATTCTTGGTTCTTCCTTCGTTCCAATGTTTATGTCAATGGTTTCTTCTATCAAAGAAGCATTACCTTCTTCAAATTCAGGTGGGGCTGGAGGTAGTTCCAAGCTTTCTCCATTTTCTATCTCATAGATATCGAGATCTTTCTGTGGAGGAGACTCTACCGTGGGATTTCCAAAGTAGGAAGAGGAATGAGGTATTAGGGAAATATCAACTATACGGTGAGCAAGGTGTAGCTCCGCATAGGTGTTCAAATATTCAAGAGTGACTCTATCATCTTCAAAGTGACCTATGATAGAAAAATCATCCTCAGCTTCTCCATGAGCTAGGAGTGAGTTTGTTGGTATTTTACGCACTAATGGTTTGGTACGAAGTGATACCGTGAAATTTGTATCCTCCAACTCATTGTTCGGGGTGAAACGGGAAGTTGAGGTTGCTATTGAGTCTACGAGAAGGTTCTGCTCTCATGGGATTGCTTCAATTGATATGAAGTTGAATCCCTTGCTTAGATCTAACATGGCTGTTTTGTATAGTTGTAAATGTTCAGCCCTAGTTTCATATACCTCAGAGACTTGGTTTGCAACTAGTTACGAGTCTCCTAGCACTCTAATGTTATTGACACCCATTCTTTTAGCTAGGATGAGGCCAAGGAGGAGAGCTTCGTACTCAGCCCCATTGTTTGTACATTCAAAGTTTAATTTAAAGGTGAAAGGTAGGATCTTTCCCTCAGGTGAAGTAAAGATCACCCCCGCCCCAGCTCCAAAGTGACATCTAGCTCCATCGAAGTGGAGAGTCCAATATTTGTTTGGAAAACTGACGTTGGGATATTTGTCGTATCTATTTCTTTTGCTTCGGTTACCTCTACCATAAAAACTTCGTCTGATGGAAGAGAAGTGATTCCCAGGGTGTGTCCCATACCCATGGAATCAAACAGTAGGAGAATAGGTAAGTCTTTCTCCAAAGTAACTTGAAAAAAATCGGTAGTCCCTAGTGATACTACTTTTATAGCATTGGTCTCACTTTTGAGTATTGGAACGTCTTCGGCTGGATTTGAAATTTCCAATTCAGTGGTGGGTATCAAATTTTCTTTTGGTTGTGAATTAGTTGGTTTGACAAGCTGATTTGTTGGAAGTTCAAACTCAAAGTGAACACCTGGTCTTTTCTTCAAATCAGCTAGGTGTATATCGAAGGGTTTTGGGTCACCTTGTGCCATGAATATTTTCCCTAAGTGTAGAAATCTTATTTCTTCGAATAGCATGGAAGGGATTGCCTTCATGCGGTGTATCTATGGCTGACCAAGGACCATATTATAATTGGTTTCCTGATCTATAATATAAAACTCGGTGAGAACCATATTGGGTCCTAAAGTGACTCAAGTAAAACCATGGTTCCAATTAAAGTGGCTTTGAGGCTATCATAACCTCTTAGCGTATTTCACATCGTGGAACAATTTGTTTCTCCATATCTTAGCTTTTGAAGGTAAGCGAAGGGGACTATGTTGACTTCTACCCCATCATCGACCATTGCACGTTTAACATAATTATTGTAGACCCAAACTTGTAAATGTAAAGCTGGGTCGCCTCTTCATGTAATTTCAGTGTTTGTTGGCATTTTGCTTATATCAAATATAAATTCAGTATCCCTATCTGGCTGCCTCGGAGGATAAACGTCAAAATCCACATGGTTTACTTACATTTCCGGAGGAGGAGTGATGTTGATTAAATGGCCAAGGCCTAATGCTTCTAAGAGGGCAGCCCTATGGGTGGGATATTTTTTAACAAATCTAAGAAGGAGATGTGCGAGAAGGTTTTAGTTAAATCATTAATTAGATCATAGGCACCTATAGGTTTTACCAATGTTTGTTGAGTGTTGTCTGGCTCTAATGAATAACTTGGAGTTGGTTGAGAAGAATAATCCCATGTTCTTGTTATGGTTTCTACGGGTAGCTCGGCGTCTAACTCCACTAAACCAACTATCTTAGTTTGAGGTCGAGTTCCTAATTGGGGTGCGACTGGTGGATTTAATGAAGTTGAAGCTTCATGATCATTATTTCCTGTCATGACACCCTTATTTGTTCCATTAGGATCTAACCAGTGTTAGAATGGTTTGGGAGTGGGTCATTGAAGATCTTGAGGGATGTATTTTGAGGGGAAACTTCCCCTGCATAAGTGTTTTGCATGGGTACTACAAAATTTGCTAAAAACATATCTATAAAGAGTTATTTTTTATCTTCTGAAAAAACGCCGCATGAATTTATTGTATTCACGACAAGTCCTAGTATCATGGTATTGAATCTTATGGAAGCCACAATATAGATTGGGATTGTAATTTCAAGGTTGTTGATTTAAAATCATTGTGGCACCCGAAATTCTGATAAGGTTGTTGGTTTTTAGAGTTAAAATTTTGAGGTTGTTGCCTTTGGTTTTAACTCGATATCCGATTAGGTTTTGATTTGGACTTTGTGTTTGGACTTGTTGTTGTTATTCTTGTGGTGGATGATTAAAATCCACTTTGCATTTATTTTTAGGGTAAAATTATTATTTCACTAATTATTAATAGGTGGCAAAACGTTTACAACATTTTCCCTTTTAGCTTGGTCAGTTACTCCATCTATTGTAACACCGCGGTTCTTGTTAAGGATCTTAGGTCCTTGATTAGCGTTCCCAGCATTAGGATAGGCCATGGTGTTTTGATTGGGAGTGGTTAATTTCCCGTTTGTCCCATATGTCTTACGACCACTATCAATCACTGCTTGGTCGATTCGGAGAGCACTTTCGAGTACTTCATCGTAAGTTCTTAGTGGGAACTTCTGGACTTCTTCCTTTATCTCTCTATTGAGTGAATTAAGGAATAAATCACATAGTTCCATTTGATCCATATTTGGAGCACTCACTGATGAGTAGAGAACCATACACCATCTTTGGATAAAATGAGTGGCATTCATTATGTTCTTGTTTGATATGTAAGAACTCCCTGATTCCCGTTCTTAACAATTTGTTCATGTCGAAAGCTTTGATGAATTATGACACAAGTTGTTTAAATGAGTGTATCGAAGCTTCAGGTATTCTGTAATACCAGTCAAGGGCAATACCTTCTAGGGTCTTAGGGAATATTTTAGTGACAACCCCATCCTAAGGGAGTAATTCCCGTATGGCTATGGCATAAGCCTTAATGTGTGTGTTTGGGTCCCCTTCCCCTTTGTATTTGGGAAAATCGGGAAGAGGTCTCAGAAGCATAACGCTTCATATGGCGAAGTCTAGGGGTTCTTTTAAATATTCTGAATAAGTCCCTCTTTGCGTGAGGCCTCAACCATCGATGGGGCTTGGCTTTGAGGGGTTGAGGTGGAATGGGTTGCTTTGATATGGCATAGCATATGCATTTGTAGGGACATAAGGGAATCCCTATGGTTGAATGAACATCCCGGAGAAGAGAACATGTCTCCTTGTGGTGATTTTGAATAGATGTTTAAATAAGGAGGAGCATTGTTCTTGTACGGGTTGTTTGGTGCCAAGCCGGGTGGTGTCATGTTTTTTGACTAGAGTGACGTTTGAAAATGTTGTCCTGGTTGGCGTTATTGTGGATAATTATAATGATTTTGAGGAGGCATGCCTAACATGCCTATTCTTGTAAGGAGGTCAACTTAACTAGGGTGATGCAGAGGGTTAGGGATTCCTGCTTGCCCAAAATATGAATTTTGGTTTGCTTGAGAAAGTTCTAGCCCTCTAACCTTCTCAGCTAAGGCTGAAATGACTTCCATCGGCGAAGACGCAATGCTTTGCCTTAAGGGTGTTTGTTGTATAGCTTGAGGTTGTAATGGGGTATGATACCCTACCAAGTTTCACCGAGGTATTTCCCATAGGTGGAGAAATGGGGTGTTATCTTGGAATAGGGTATCGAATATATTTGTAAACTCCTATAGGTGGATACATATTTTGGAAGTGTTGTTCACTTTTAGCGAAGTGTGCCAAGTACTACTCATCCAAAAGGGGAGTGGGTCTGATTGTCTCTGCGATCTCGTGGTCCGAACAATACCTAAGGAGATGAAGTGGATTCTCCAGTAAACATCATATTGTTAGAGCTTGATGGCTCGCTATTGTGTTTGTAGACTGGCCGATCAAACTCCTTAATTCAGAATGAAGAACTAGAACTAGTTCTGTGAGGGGGAGTTTGAGATGACAAGTAATTACTCGAATAGTTATCAGCCCATGTAGAAAGTGAGGGTGATGGTTGTCTATTTGTTTGACTATAGTTTACTTCAAGACCTAAGAGAGGTCTACGCCATATGCATCATATCCCGACATATTCGGGGTATATGAATACCCGCAGAATAATGGGAAAGAGCGAAGGTGGATGGAAGAAATGAAAACAGAAAGAGGAATATTAGTTTGTTTCACGTCAGGTTCACCAATTTTTACGATGGAAAAAGTAACATGCGAGCATGGGAATCTACAAGTACCTCCTCCTCGTACCCGACCTCTCAAGGTCGTGTCAAGATAGCCAGTGAATGTTGAATGTGGATAGATATGTATAAGCTAATCGGTAATATTAAATCCTCAATACGCAATAATGGAATCTGTGAATCTAAGGTGAAGAAGGCCCTCCTAACATGGATTGATGTAATGGTTTGTTCAGATATAATGGCTGTTCAGAGGCTCTAATTGATGTCGAGCTCTGCCGAGATCCTATTTCTTGGTTGTTGGATACGTGGGAAGTGACATGTGGGAGCTTCGTATATATCTCCAGACAAGGTCATGAAAGTAGTGGTAGGTTGTTTAGTGGATTTTGTGATTAGCTATGGGTTGTTTTCTTGTCTAGCCCAAAAATATTGGATTGATTGGCTTCTATGCTTAATACGAAAATTGTGATATAATATCCATGGGAGTGGTGAAGATATAAATACCGGGGTTCATAAGCCGATGTCAATACTTGACTGATTTGTAGGCCCGTTGGGTTGTGGGATTTGGGGATCATAACCGTGATTTCATGATTGTTGTGGACCTGTTATGGTCATGTGAAGAATCAATCCCTTCTCCCAATTATCTAGTAATCGTATGCCTTTTCAACTTCTATGTTTAGGACTAGAAGTTATATGATTTTCTCGGAGTACCTAACAAGTGTTCTGGCAACTTGAATACGTAAGCTAGTGTCTATGTCAACGAGGAGGTCTCCCACATTAAGATGTGGAACCAAAGCATCGCAACTGAATGTTTGCTCCCGTTCAAATACCTACATAGTCATTCAGGTTTTTTATCAAGGCAATCTATAGTTTGGATGGTTTGACTAGAATGTGTAATCTTTGTCGTCTTCGATATTCAATCCTATTAGTTGCTCACTAATTGCTTGTAATTTTGTTGTTGCTCGAAAGACCTGTATCCTAAGGTCCTGATCTATATCAAATAAAGTCATGGGTAAATTTGGTTGAGGTACTATAGGTTCAAATATATATTCTCTAGGCCCTCTAGGTCCCGTGATTGTCATACAAAATGATTCAACCTCTAACTAACATTAATAAAATGATTATGAAAGAGGTATTACACTACGTAAGCATTCTTCTATTTTTGTATTTTCCAATGACGTATTTCAATGAAATTGAAGAGGAGCTACCGTAGTATATCTATAAAATGAACAACTAATCTAATAACATAATAAAAACAAGCAACGTAGCTTGGTATGGCTATTCACCGTAGTAGTTGTGATTTTATCCTAAATATCTAAACAACTATATATTTTGAATTTGAAAGGCTCTCAATCCTACCTCAGAAGTGAGGAATGAATCACAGTTTCTTAGAAACTATCAATCCCCACAACTTCCTGGTGATATCGAGAGTGAACTTTTAACTGAAATAAAATAATTCACTACTCTATTTGATATGTCGTAACTAGAACTTTGATAGCTCAAACTTGGCATTTATAGAACAGTGGTAAATCCAATTATGTGTGATTTCATCCCCTCAGTGTGGTCTCCTCATTCCTTCATGTCCTCGTGAATCCAGAAAGTGTGTATATGATAGTATCAATAGAAGATAGCAATCGAACAATGGCAGCTTTGGATATAGACCGAATATAATGCGAGTAGGAGAGGGATAATGCAAGTGAACAGAGCTTGACTATGTAATTCCTAGCTAGATTTATTGCAGAATACGACACAAGTGTAACGAGAGTTTCAGAAATTATCCTTGTGACAAAACAAAACTGTTACTTTAATGGATTCTAGTCTAGAAATGAAGCTATTCTATGTTTAAACCGATCAGTACTGCAGATAATGAAACAAGACTTGAAACAAGAAGATGATATGACCTTCAAAATGCCAACAATGGAAGCAAAACCTGAAACTAGCAAAATTCTAAGCAAGGAATTGAAAAACTGAACAAGAGAATTGAGAGTATGAGGGGCCATTTGCTTGAAAACAAGTTGGCTATTTATAACCAATGCATTTACCAGAGAGGTAAATCCTATTTGATCTCTTTTACTATAAACAAAGGAAAACACTATTCCCGGGAGCAGAAAACATTAATGCAAGCCAAAGTGGTTGAAAGCGTGTAAAATCTGAGATTTACATTTAACGCAATCGTCAGAATGATATGGAAAATGCGTACAGGACCACTTTGCGCCTTATGCAGGGCGGCGGTTATGAGATCGCCACCTGTCCGGGCGGTATCACGGACCACCGCCTGGCAAGGTGGTGGTGTTGTCACCAAGAAAAAATGCAAGAAGAAAGGGGGAAAAGGGTAAAACAAAGCATGTGGAGGTGAACGAGGCATGCGGGATACAAGTGTATACTTGGCAAGACTTTTGGATTCCAAACACCTTGCAAAGAGACCCACATCATCATTGGGGCATGTGTAACATCATTCTCGTGGTGTGGTACCCCACAATTTTGGGTACGTACATGCTTTCCCACTTATATCTTGTGTCACTATGTTATTTACTTTCTGTTCATTATATTTACATTCTGTAATCTACAATATAATCATCTAAATCTATGTTCTTAATTATTGCACTTCATAAACTATAATCTTCAGCAATTTATATTGTGGATCTATAATTCATAACATTATTCATCCAAATTTCCTAACATGGTATCAGAGCTGGTGTTTATACATGTGTAGGATAGATTTGGATTTTTTGATTCACAGGTGTGAAGAAACTTGAAGTTTTTAATTTGTGAAACCCTAGTTGTTCTGGGTGACTTCAATTCTAATTAGGTTCAAAACTCCATTTCCTACCAAAATAATGAATATTGGATGTTTAGTTTGTTAGAACTTGTTTGTGCATGTGTTTTGTAGCCTCGTCTACCATTCACATGCATAGATCTGTTTTTCTTCATCTATGACCTTTTTCCTAAGTTTTTCAGGTCTTCGTAGAAAATTCTTGGCCATTCATGGCTTTATCTATCTTCTGCAGATTATTTGAATTATTCACGCCTTTTATAACCATTTTATAGTTGTGTGGCTTATTTGAATAGTTTGGGACTTATTTCATTCGTCCGTGGATTTTCCAAGTCCTATGTAGTTTCTTAGTCATCGTGCAGAATTATTTCAGCATTTCACGACTTTTTAGACTTGTGTGGGCTTCCATGGCTTTTCCAAGTCTTTCACATCTTTTTAGACTTACACATATTTGTTTTAGTCTTCGAGGTTTTCATGAGTCTTCTACAAATTCTTAGACTTGTGTGTTTTTTTGTAGTTATCCGTGGATTTCCTTAGTTTTTTTAAATTACACGGATTTATTTTACCTGTGGACTTCAAGTTCCATTAAATTTTTTATCATTTCATGGGTTTGAGGCCCGTAAATTTCTTTTCCTTTAGAAAGTGATGAAATTTTTCCACGTGTCATCTCTCCGCCGTTGATCTTATGCTATGTGTTCCTCTATTTTATTTTTGTGTGTCCACCGACCATTGGTTCTTTCCTTATCGTATGGATCCCATTATTCTACGGCTATTAACCTAAGTTTTATGTGGAACACTAAGACTTTGAGCATCCGTAGAACACTTTTCCCTTATTCCACGGCTTTCAAAATTTGAAAATTTATAACTTTTTCTTCTCTACTTCGTGGCCTTCTGCAGATTATTTTTTGTGTTTTCGGGATTCCTCCTTAGTTCCCCGAACTTTGTTTGAATATTTTCATCAAGTTACAATCCATTTTATTGTAAATTATAATCCATTGTATTCTATTTTTTCATACTACGGCTTCCTTCAACTTTTGAAAAAAACCCATCTAACACTCTATTTTTTCAAATTTTGCTAATTTTTTCTTTATATGGCTAGTTCTTTTGTTTTTTTTGTGGATAAATCACAAAATTTAAATGAATCTAATTACATTATTTGGAGAGTTAGGATTAATTCTATCCTTTGGCTAGAAAGCTATGGGATTTAGTTAGTGGTGTTGAGAAGAAACTCACTAGGAGACAAGCTACTCTTGAGAACCTTAGTGTTTTCTCTCAAATATCCCAAGAGACTATGTCCATCTTATTTCAAAGTATCAAAGATGATTTATTGTTGCATATTGGACATACTGAATCTCCAAAAGATGTATGGGATAAATTTTAAACCATGTATGAGGGTAGCCACCTATCTAAGCTAATTAAGTTGATCATGTAATTATTTACAACCCTTATGGAATCCGATGAAAAGATTGTTAATTATCTAGTTAAGGTTAAGGAAATTAAAATTATATAGATATAATTGTGAATTATTTCATGATAATTTGCTTTACTTCATTATTCAAAATTAACATTCATGTAAAGTTTAGACACTTCATCTCTATTCTAATTATTGAAATGAAGGTGATCTTCCTAATTTAGACACATTGTCTATTCTTTTTATTCAAGAAGAGAGTGTCATGAAGAACTTTGACTCAAAAGAGAATGCCTCTTGGGCATTGTTCTCTCAAAATTAAAAGTCTTCTAAGAATCAATATATCAGTAATTCAAAACAACAATCAAACTTTATATCTAAATTTAAGCATAATAGAATAATTAGAAGTTTAAAGTAAATTTTGATGGTACTTGTAACAAGTGTGGTAAATTTTTCCATAAATAATCTTATTGTCATGCTCACTTATCTCATAACAATCATAAGAATAAGAAAAATTAAAATTAGATTCATACTAATAACCAAGCCAATAATGTTGAGCACTCCATTGCCCTTTATACTTCTCTTTCATCCTCCAATGATAGTGAATGGATCCTAGATAGTGGTGCATCTAGACACATGACATATATGCATGATATCCTTCATGATATTGTTGAATGTCATATTTATATAGGAGATAATTTTTTCACCAAGAATGTTTTGGCATTATTATGATTAGAAATGGAATAATTAGAAATGTGATTTTGTATTCCTAACTTAAGGAAGAACCTTTTATCTTGTTCACAATTAACTAAAGATAACTATAAAGTGGTGTTATTGTAAGATAAATGGTATGTTAAAAATAAGATTGGTAAATTAATTGTTGTTGGTTTACAAAATAATGGATTGTACTTTTTTTATGGATTTTTGTTGAATCTTGTCTTTCCACTTCTTCTTGTAATGTTGTTCAATTATGGCATGAAAGGCTTGGGCATGTAAACTTTAAATTTTTTATGAGATGTTCCACCTTAACCTTGTTATAGGTCTTCCTAAGATAAAATCAGATCATGAATCTTGTGAAAGTTGCTTACATGGTAAGAAACATGTACAACCATTTCAAAAACACCATGAGTCTAATTCCTCTTTCTTACTTGAGTTAATTCATAGTGATGTTAGAGGTCCTTTGGAATGACCTTCTCCTTGTGATGTTTTATATGTTTTTGGTTTTATTAATGGTTTCTCAAGAATGACATGGTCTTATTGTATTAGGAACATGTCTCGATCTCTTATCTAAGTTTCAAGAGTTTAAAGCCCTTGTTGAAAGCATGAATAATATAAAAATTAAAATAATCGAAAAATGATAATGGATTCAAACAAAAGGATTCCAAGTCTATGATCTAGTTAAAAATAGAAATTTGTGTGTTCTTTAGAAACCTTTTTAAATCTATGTCTCTTCCTCTTTTGAGTGTCCTAAATCTTAAATTGTTCTGAAAGAATATTTTTAGTCTCCTTTTGATATGATGGATGTAGACATTGATGGGGGATATCTCAATCCTTGAATCAGACTAGGATTCCTAAATGGGCCAAAAATCTGGTTTCAAAATCTCAACCTAATGATTTGAGAAAGATGACCCGAAGTCAACACTCTTATCATGCCTTGTCAACTATTTATGAGGTTGAACCTCAATATTTTGAAGAAGTCATTATATATGGAATATGGGTTGTAGTTATGGAGGTTGAATACAATGCCCTAATCAAGAATCAAACATGGGAACTAGTACCTCTTACTTTAAAAAGAAACATTGTAGGATCTAGATGGTTATATAAAATTAAATATAACTCTACTGGTAAGATTGACAAATTCAAGGAAAAATTAGTTGCTAGAAGGTTTACTCAAAACCCGGTTTGGACTATGTTGAAACCTTTACTCCTGTTTCCTAAAGAGAAATGTTAAAGAATTCTTCTAGCCTTAGTTTCTCAACATAGTTGGGAGATTCACCAAATGGATGTCAAAAATGTGTTTTTGAATGGTGACTTCAAGGAAGAAATTTATGTGCATCAACCTAAAGGCTTTGAAGAAACTGAAAAAAAATTGTTTGTGTGTAAACTTAAGAAATATTTGTATGGTCTTAAGCAAGATCCTAGAGATTTTTATGCTAAGATATATAGTTTCTTTCATGAGTTTGGGTTCTCTAACTATTTTGTCGTAATGATTTTTTTGTCAAATATGAAACTAATCATGTTATCATTAATGTCTTCTATGTTGATGATCTATTGATTACTATTAGTGTTAATAATCTAAGTCTTAGAATTAAAGAGAAGTGAAGAAAACATTTTTAAATGACTAATTTAGGACTGTTAAATAATTTTCTAGGCATGATTATTTGTCAAAATCACAAATCTATTGTTGTATCACAAGATCAAGATGTTACTAACCTTCTCAAAATGTTTAATATGATTGATTGTAAGCATGTCACTACTCTTGTGGAAGTTGGTATTAAAATTAGATCCAAAACCTTTTTGATATATTTAATCGACTTTATATATATAGACAAATAGTTGGCGCTTTGATTTATTTAACTATCACTAGGCCTGATATATCCTATACAGTTGGAATTGTTTCTAGATTCATGCATGATCCTTATGTGGACCATTGGAAAATGGAAAAAAAGATTCTAAGGTATATCAAAGGTACAATCAATTATGTTTTGTGTTATTCTACTTGTGATAATGCACAATTATTTGGTTATTGTGATTCTGACCATGCTAGTAATATTGTGGGTAGAAAATCTACTTCTAGATATTTTTTCAAATATGGTGTAGGTTTCATCTCTTGGAGGAGCAAGAAATAACCGACATGTTCTATCTCTTCTATTGAAGAAGAGTATAGAAGTGTTATGGAAGCAGAAAAATAAGCCATGTGGCTCAAAAAACTATTGAAAGAACTTCATATGCGCATCAAAGGAAGAACTCCGCGTCTATGTGATAACCAAAGTTGTATTTCTCTTGTAAACAATCCATTCCATCATCAAAGAACAAAACATATTGAGATTTAGGCACTCTTAATCTAGGAAAGAGTTCTCAATAGTGATATTGATCTCAAGTTTTGTTCCACTGATGAGTAGGTTGTAGACATTTTTACTAAGCCATCGGGTGATACAAAGTTATGAAAGTTTCATGCTATGTTGGGAATTTTAGATATTAGCTCTTGTGATCATGTGGATGAAGTTGATTTCCACCTCTAAATCAAAAGAGAATATGTTTTTGCTCTTATGATCACATGAATGACATGATCTTCACCTCTGAATCATCTAAATTTTGGCCTTTTAGATATGCCCTTGAGGGGGAAAATAAGAAATGTGCATATTACATGTTTTTTTATCCAATTCCATCTCTTAACAACCTGATTGTGTCAAAGTGGATACTCCTAAGACTATTTCTATGTTGTTTAAGTAAATTTTCATGTATGTGAAGTTTACTTGTAATTCCCAATGAAGCATTAGATATGTTGAGTTTATTAACTCCATAGTCTGATGTAAGTCTTCATCCTTAATCACTTTATCTTGAGAATTTTTATATGTTCCTTTGTATTATGGTTTTTATGGAATCCTTGGAACACTATTTTGAACCGCGAGAAAAATAGTGTCTCATGGCTTCTCTAAAACCCGCAATATGTTTATAGTTGTTCGCAGATTGTATAAGTCCACAAGACACTACAATAGTGTAATGAAAAGTTGAAAAAACCCATAAGACTCTACTTTAGTGCACCGCGAAACCGCACGGAACAAGTGTTTTTGGATGTTAGCCTAAATCATGAGTTGATTTATGGATTGTAATTCCTTTTGTACCAAAAGGTGACTTGGCATAAGGAACAAATGTTAACATGTTTTTGCATGTTTCCCCACTTAACATTAAGGGGGAGTGTTGGGTTTATAATATTAAGTGGGAAAATTCCTATTTATGAAACCCGCCAAAGACTTAAGTCAGATTTTAAGAGTGTATCATGACCACCTTCCTTGTATCTAACAATGTGATCTCATTACAGATTGGTTGCACAAGTCAGTAACATGTATGCACGCTATATGTGTGAGAAAATTACAGATTCATGAGAAAATGTATGAGGCAGTTCGTAATACCTTATTGAAGGTGTTATTGTATGTGGAAATAGTGGGAGTGTTTGGTGAAAGTTTATTCTTAATAAATATAAGTGATTTTTGCAAGGGTTTTTTACATTTTATTATTTTCCCACTTATATCTTGTGTCACTATGTTATTTAATTTCTATTCATTATATTTACATGTTGTAATCTACAATATAATCATCTACATCTATGTTATTAAACTATAATCTTCGATAATTTATATTGTGGATTTATAATTCATAACATTATTCATCTCGTAAATTCCCTAACACAACTTAAACCATATAAATTTGAAACCTTGGAAAAGATATGAGTTTGAAAAATTCTTCAAGTCTTGCATTTCTTTCTCATGAAACCTTTATGGACTTCATACTAGTCTCAAGTAAATGAATAATATAGTTCAACCCTTGAAACATGTTATTTTAACATGAAAATAATATACACTAACTTATGATCGCTATCACTTCGATACTCGGAGCATCAATAATTTATTATGGTTACCATATACTCATAAGCAAGACATAGATCGATCAAGAAACATTTGAGAAATTTTAACCTTTATGGTGCATATACACAACTATATGAAATAGTTTCAAAACTCATACCTTATTCTACTCTTCTTGGGAATCGACCTTGACACACCTTTAATCATTTGATGAGTGGCTTCCCGACTAATAATATTAAGAAAACATAGCATACCTTTATTCCGATCACATGGGGGCCTCAAATACCTTGCAAAATTTGAAAGCTATCTTCAACTTGACATAATTCATAATTCTTCGCCAACACTTTTAATGTTATTTGAAGAAAATTAAGATCACAAATTTAAAAGACACATGAAATATGACTTCCCTTGGGAGTATGCATATGACATTCTTTAACTCTTACAAAACTTCCTTGATGAAGTATTGTTGACATAGACTAGGATCTTATGGATTCAAACAATTCACTATTGTAAATCAATTGTAGAATTTAGACTCCTAGACACATAACATTAACACAATAAACTTGACATATCATGATGATAGAGACTTGTTCACCCAAGATTACCCTTTTAATGTTACAAAACTTCTAAGAAATAGTGGAAAATTTTACCATTTGCACCGATGAAACCCTTTCCATATATGTAACCAAGATTATTCCTTCATGCATAGATCAAAACATAACTTGCAAAAGAACAAATACTTCATATTTCATGATTGTACTCACATATTCAAAAACAAGTGCCACAACAAACCTTATGGATCACACTCGAACATCATCACATGAACCTTGATGCACTTTTAGACATGAAACAAACTCGGGTATTTTGAGTATTAAACCAATACTTCAAGCTCAAATATAGACTTTTCTCGTGAATGATATTAGTGAACACAAAGTCATACCTTATTTAACACCTTAATAGATATAGGCCTATATCCCTTTTTCTTCAAAAAATTTTAACTTTCAAGCTTCAAAATGATCAACTTGACCATTGAGCACAACAATCTTCACAAGATGAGAAACACAACTCTACTTTGATCAATCTTGACTCATCGTATATTATACCTTGAATTGGATTCACAACAACCATTCAAGTAATTTCCTTCATGAATCATAGCATATAATTCCCAAGGACTAATATAGACTTATTCCATCAATAGACCTCATAGAAGACTTCATCTCTACCTTGACTATTCTTCTGACCTCGTACTGCATTAGACCTTGACATGCTCCTTTCCTATCTTTTTGATGCATATTCATAGCTTGAAAAAACCTTTACCAGATGACAAGACATCCATGATCCCCTAGATTAAATACATCTTTTAGCCTCTTGATATTTCATGAAATACAAACCAAATTTGTAATCGAGTAATCTAGTCACCTATAAGATGATACAACCCATAATTGTCTTCTACATCTAGTTACAAACCCGTAAGCTTCCTTCAAGATCTTCCTTCAAGTATTAAAGATTAAAATTGAATCATCGACACACATGAGGATCTCAAGATCACCTTAAATGATAGTTTTCATATACCTCTTGTGATTAAGAAATAATGGACTATATATAGAACATAATAGACACGTACTTTTGACTCAATGGAAACATTTTTGAGAATTTCATGATCATTCATACTAGTAGAGCATGTTTGACACAGACCAATAAAAATATTTTCATATGTAGATACCGAGACAACCTTGATTTATCATGACATATATATACAAACATGTTTTGTTCATGCATAGACTTTTGATGGATGACAAGTGAACTCGTAATCATGATCCCTTACCAATCTTGATAAACTCAACATAATAGAGTATTTCTTATTTGGACTATTATTTTCTCAAACACAACACATTTTAAGACATTTTTATAGATTATATGACACCGAATGAGACAAAAATTCGAGTAAATACTTCATGAAAATAGATTAGTTTGACCGTGAATATCAACAAATTTTACATGATAAACTAAACAATGATAAATAAATCATACCTTAACAGGATGAGACAACTTATGGGATCTTACAACTATCACCAATGCTTCCTTTAGCAAGTGAATGTCTTCTATAAGCTTAGAGAAGAGACACCAATCTCATCGAGTCACTAAAATGGTATATAAGCATCACATGACCTCAAATATTATATCTTCTCCCTTTCCTCCTTTGAGATCCTAGATAACCTTTTAGGAATAGTAATTTCATCTCCAAATACTTCATATTCTGATTGGATACCAGTTGGATAGTCATGATGTTCTTCATTCACATTTTCTTTCTCAATTAGGGTTAATAGTCCTTCATGACTTGGATTAGGATTGAAAAACCTTATTTCCTCCTTGAACTCACAACAACATTTGACACCCAGCTTTATTTTGATTCCTTCTCCTTTACATCCTCTACACTTTATACCTTATTAGCCTTGTCATATTTTTAAATTTCTTTAATTTGATTGGTAGATGGGATTGAATTATGCATCACTATACTTTTTCTATCATCATCTTTATTAGAAACAATTTCCTTGACCTTAGAATCAGATATGACAGTCTTAGACTCATTTGTGGGACTAATTTTCTTCCCGAATACTTTTCTTTTTTCCTATTAGGAGCTTGAAAATTTTTGTTGCCTTTTGAAGATTCACTTTGATGGAAAAATTTAGCAATATGACCTGTTTGATAACAGTTGTAGCACAAAATACCATTCCTAATTCTAGGCTCATATATTATGAGGTTCCAACCACAATCAGTTTCCTTGTGACCATATTCACAACAAGAAAATCATTGACCATTGAAAATACTTCCATGTCTCTATGAGAACTCATTATTTGAGGAATTCTTCTTGAAATCCCTAGCTCTATGACCAAAACCATTACAAGTATATCAATACCCATTGAAAGAATAACCATACCTCATAAAGATTAGGTTGTCTAAATAGGGTTAGACTTATTTGAACTATCCTTCTTGGTCACCTTTATGTTTTCTTGAGATGTAACACCTACTTTTCAATACTTCATAATTATGGGGGAAAATGTATCTTCCCAAACTAACTTCTTCCTTCAATGATTTAAATGTACATCCTAACATTTAAATCCAACAACATTATAATTATAATTCATCAGATAACAAATCAATAAAGAATATGTTTAACTATGATTAAATTAGATCCACTGATCCCCATAGGTTACTATTTTGAGTCTATATACAAGTATACATTTAGTGCTCTCGAAATTGATTTACAAGTGTTTCTCTAAGTGTCTACTTGGAATTCATTCAATCGAATCCCATCCGACATCTCACACTTTAGTTAGAACTAGGTGAACTTGACAGTGTAATGACTTACACTACTTCAGCCAAAGTTTATGAGTCATGCATTGCATGCTCAATTTCTAGATGACACATTCATCACGAAACATGTCCCATCACCATGTCACTTGTTTCAATTATTATAATTGAATCAATTGGTTGAGTTAAATTAATTTCAAGTTACGCAAAAGATACAAAACTCTTTCATCCCTTGCTAAGAAGCACGAATGTGCCAACTTAGGTTTCACATGGGAAAGAAACTGCCCATGTCATGAATTTTGTCATCCCATAACTGATTTATTCCTCGTATCCAACATAATTTGGTACTGAGGTGAATTGATTGAGAGAGATAATCAACTTCCACATCTTTGTGTAAACACACATTCTAACCGATTATGACAGTCATAATAAATGGATTTTGATAAGAAAACTTAGGATACTGTTATACATCAATATTCACTATTAAGTGAACATTTAGATATACAGCCATCTGAAGTTGGCCTTCCAAGTTACCTTTATTAGGAACTTCAAAATTCCTTATTTCTATTTCATCACAAAGAACTAGTTCTTACGACAGTTTGAATTCTTAACGCATGATACATTATTGCTTATGAATTTGATCCTAAGGTCCATAACTTAGTTTCGATAATATTTCGCAATCATTTTTATTATTTTATTTATGGACATCAATTAAGAATCAATAATATAATTAAGGTAACATACTTTTTTAATAGAGCATTCCATAATTTATTTGGTTATGACTATGTTGCATCATTGCTTAAGTATACATTTACTTGAACTTATCAAAAAAATAGATTGCAATCAATCATAAAAGTATCAATTATATTATTATGACTATGTAATAAATAGTCCTTATTCATTTACCATATTAGAATGGTTTTCATACATGTAACTATGAAATAATAATCCTCAACCATTTATTTTAATGTTTCATAACTCATTAACCTTCATATAGCTTAATTCAACATAACTATATAAAGCTAATTCAAATAAGCATAGCATTTTATAAATGATCCTCAATAAATGATATGATATTACAAAACTCATTACATAAGTTTGCTTAAGTCAACACCCATTATTCATTGTTGATTCAAAAGTACTTAAGTAATTATATGATTGACCTTAATTCATTTAAAAAACAAATATCCAAGATTTGAAATCAAAATTTATATATTTTTTTCCAAGATTATAGAATTTCTTTAGAGGCCATAATGCCTTCATCCAATTTATATAGCGAAGCATAATCCCACTTTTACAATCAATCATGAAATAAATATAACTTGCAGTCATAATCAACAATGAATCAACATATCCATTTAAAATCATCTCGCCAAATTTGACTTAATTTCCGTCATCTATGAAAATGTTAGACAACAAATGCCCAGCCAAAATAATCGACATGAAAAGGACACCCTCCTTAAACTTACTATTTATAACCCTAAAACATCTCTATGATCTTTCTTCATGGAAATAAAATATCAAGAGACAACTAGCAGAGATAAAAACATTACCAACTTTTTTCATCTTAATTTCCCTTTCACATGAATACAAGAAAGTATAATACCTTAGCTTGATCAATTAAGTAATCAATTTAGATTACACTCGATTCAATAAAGACCATTGGTTCACATAACAAGCTGAGGCTTTAAGGGGAATAAAAGATGATGTGGACTTCCTTCTTAAGGAAGATAAGAAGAGTAATTTGGACCCCTCCATTCTTTCAAATATGGAAGAGAAACTTGAAAATATTTCCAATCAGCTCGATTCCGTAGAGAAAAGAGTTTTGCATGTTGAAAAAAAGAAAACCAACCAACTTTCCATTCATAGGGTTGTTCTTGATTTTATACAAACCCATGTCAAGAAAATTTGTGATGTTTTTGGTATCCCAAGGTCAGCCTGGAAGAATGGTAGAATAAAGAAGAAGACAATTACTGAGAGCAACTAGGATCCGATATGCAAGCTTCCATTAACCTTTATAAGGCTCTAAATATTACTCAAATTTTATAAAAAGTCTATTAATTAGTTTTGTGTTGTTGTTTTGGTGCGGTTTTGGTGTTGTGGTTTTGTTGTTTTGTGTTTGTTGTTGGGCTCCTTGTTGGCAGTTGGCCCCTACCTATGTTTTTATCATAATATCTATCTCTTCTTAGGCTTTTGTTGTTGGGGTGTGGCCCCCACTTATAAAAAAACCCACTCTATTTTTATTTTCCATTCTAGCTTTTGAGCCTTTTGTACTTTAGGGTATGGTCCCTTCAAAACCATTTACCAATAATAAAAAACATTGACATCATTGGTCCTACCAATCTACTCCCAAAGCATATTTCTATAATTTTCTTATTGAACTTTTAGTATAAGTTTTTATCCCTCAATCCCAAACATTGGTATCTATTAATTTTACATACATAGTACAAGGAATCATTTCATAAATATAAATTCCACATAAGACACATAACCTAAATTGATATAAATAAATATCAATTCTATGTAATAAATATTATAGTCATGGTACAAAATACTCAAAGTTCATAAAATATACCGATAAAATTTTTCAATAAAATCCATAGAATTTACCTTAATTTCAACAAAATTTCCTTAAACAATCAACCTATCATTCCATCAAAACCAAATCAGTATAGTCACCAAGACCATATTAGAAAACTAAGTGATTTGACCAACCATCAAGTCGACTAAGGGCTCTCACAAAATTCACCCTATCCCATATACACTTATGTCATGGACGGGTTACCTATTTTTAACCGAGATAGAGTTCAAATGGTAACAACATTTCTCATTCTCCCGTGTTACATATTGCTTTACTCAACAGCTTAGGCTTGCACATAGGTTTTGGAATAATAATCCATAAGTGGGTTTCATGTTAGGTAGAACTCAAGCACGTAAGTGGAATATTTTGTGAACAACACCATATAAACCCAAGTGGGTATTATATCATAAGATAATATATATTCTTATATAAAAAGTAAAGCGTGTTCGGACCTAAGATACTCACAGAGATCCGTATAAAAATACCATGGGTATATCACCATACATAGTGATCGTATTCACCTTAGAAAATAAATAAGAAATCGTTAGCCTAAACCCGTAAGAGTTTTATTTAAATGACCAAAAATCAACTATCGACTACACTATACCCGGTCGATACTAGTTCAAGACAAGATAACAACACAAAAATATTAATACTCTCAAATCCACTTAAACCCAAAATGGGTTCGCATAGGATAATGAAAAAATCAATACAAATCACCCCCAGTTACAACCAATCTCTTTAAGAGATTTTTAAATCGACTATATCAAAGAAATACAATCATCTCATAAAGTTACAAAGAAAATAGAAAATAGCCACCTACTCGTGGGTTATCAAATCAAGTTGACCAAAGTTGATTACAATTGGCTAAAACCATAAATTAGTCACACATTCAAACTAGTTATATTTATCAAAAACATATAACATGTAAAACTTAAAATAACAAATTCACAAATACCCATTATTTTCCAAATCATACACTCACTCGTAAAGTTATTTACTAAGTATATTTTTCATAAAAATGTTTAAAAGCTATGAATAATAAAGATGGGGAGAAAATTATTTTCATTCCTATGAAAATTTACAGAGTATTTCCTCTAGATTTCTTTCATAGTTGGTCAAGTCCAAAAGCTTCTCCCAACAAACTACCAGATCTCTCAAGAAAAAAACAAGTAATTATCTCCAAGTCTATTACCCCACTCCATTAAAAACTCAACTGGATTCTTAAATAGTCCCATAAAAATCTCTAAAAAGTTAGAGATAAAACTGGCTTGTATGTAATAGAAGTGCCAAAAGTTCATGTATAGCTCACAACGGTGAGAAAAAGATAATAAAAACACCGAACACCAAATAAACTAATAGCATTAGCAAGTGGCTTCCTCAAGAAACTTCTGGCTTCTCCCAATGCCCATAGGGTTCAATTTAATCACAATTAATGAAACTAGCACATAACTTCTAGTTTTCCCTCTCATTTCTAACCACCTTCCACTTCCCTCTCGCCAACTAAATATAGCAATAATCCTCCATCGTTAGATCTCAAGGGATAGCCTATCAAACAGTCCAAAGACCGTTGAAAAATTCAAACCCTTACCTTAGCAAAGTGTCCTTTATCCCTTTTATATTTTTGAAGTCATTAATTTGACATGACATAGTGGCAAATGCCATAGTTAGTTCACCCAAATGGCTCACTCATGAGCTCGGTGGTATCTCGAACGAGTTACCACCTTTTAAATGTTTGTTTATTAAAATAAAACATGATCCATAATAAGGTCAAATACCTTTCAATGAATTGTATGTGTGTGTATGTATACACACACACACACACACATATATATATACATATACATATCACCAAAGTAATCTCATGTTTTAAATCAAATTTTCTCGATCATACATTAATGGTTTGAATGGCCATTTAATGGCTTGAACAAACTTAATTAAACAAAGTATATGGGTTGGTGATCAAACATGACTGATTCCTTCAAGGGAGATAATATTAATCACATCCATGGTCGATGACCATTTAATGTATGCACTAGGATATGGTCTCAGACACTTAATCTTATAAATCAACAAATCATACCATACTACATAGTAATAAAGGTTTCATTAAGTTAGCATTATTACGACAACGGGCATAACCTTTCCTGAAAAAAATTTCATTCTCGGCTAACAATATTCAATTGTTGATGGATATTTCTATGTTGCAAGCAGAGTTAGATCATAAATCATAACAAGGTAATCATCAAATGAAGAACCATATTAGTATCAACACAAGTAGTACAACATAGACAAGCACGAGAATACATCATTCAGATAATAAGTACATTCTATCAATATTAGTTGTTAATTAAAATAAAATTAAGTATAAAAACAAGCATAACTATTAAGATAATCAAACATATATCACCCACACCCAGATATAGTATGCTTTAATCTAAGGTGAACTAGCGGGTATGACATACCTTCCCCTTAAGTATCATCGTCCCCGATGATAAGTTTCCAACATTCACAATTATTAAACCAAATAGGTAAGAATTTTATCATCAAAATATCAAATATTCATAATAGTATAATCTTAAAATTTCAACAAAGCAAGTTTTCGAATCGTAAAAAGTACTAACAAAGTTGTAAATAACCCAAATTCACCAAGTTTTTGCTTAAAAATAAAAAATTATGGAGTTTTTAGTCATTCAAACAATAATGAATCACAAAATTATATAATAGTTAAAAATATTTATGCTTAACACTAGAACAGTGTGGAAAAGTAGTTTTCAATTCATCTAAATTCTCCAAAGTTCCAATTTCTTCAAAATTGGTCGCATTGCACCTCGCACTAACTTATTTCTATGTTTCGCAAGTGCATCTTGCGATTTTTCAGCACCCTAATGGGTTCAAATACGATGACACCTGGATCCCGAACTCCGTAAATATTTCCAACTAAGTACATGTGATAAATATGCTACATACTTTTAAAGTAAAAGATATGAAAAACATCATACATCTTAGACAATGCGGGAGGCAATGCTAGCCGGTATGTTATAGGGCTAATTACTTCAATTATTTCAAAGGGTCCAACATAACGAGGTGACATTTTGGCTACTTTGCCAAATGAAATCAAACTTTTCTTTGGCTAAACTCGCATGAAAACTTTATCTCCTCGTTCAAATTTCTTGTCAATTCTCTTTAAATTAGCATATCTTTTCTTCCTATCGGAAGCCTCTTTCAATCACTCATGAATTGGCTTAACTTATTGTTCCATTTCACTCAACCTTTCGGTCCTATTACTTCCATGTCTTCTACACTGTACCAATCGACATGTGTTATACACTTATGTCCATACAAGGCCTCAAATGGAGCCATTTTCAATGATGAATGGTAAGTGTTATTGTAGGAAAAATGAACTAGTAGAAGTATTCTTCCCACTTGTATTGTTGATCCATGCAGTACATCCTAAGCATATCTTCCATCACTTGATTTACTCTTTCAGTCTATCCATATATTTCCGGATGGTATGTAGAATTGAAATTCAGCTTTATCCCCAAAGTGGTATTCAAGGTTTTCCAAAATCGAGGATTCATCCTCAGATATCCATCTAAAATTATCAATTTAGGTACATCATGCAATCTATAAATATCATGAACAAATTTTTTTGCAAGAACAGTTGAATCATATTTCTAATTCCCTAGTATAAAATGAGCTACTTTGGTTAGTTTATCCACTACAAACAGAATTACATCATGTTTATTCTTTTACATAGGCAGCCCTTATACAAAATCCATATTGGCTACCTTCCATTTATACTGTGGAATGCTATGAGGGAACAATAGTCCTGCTAGATGCATATGTTCAGCCTTAACTCACTGATATTCCAAACAATGTGATACATAGTTTACTATTTCCTTCTTCATTCATTTCTAAATTTTTTTACATCGAAAGCATTTTAGTCACATTTGGATGTCTAGAATAGGGAGCATCATGAAATTTCTTTATCACTTTCATCCTTAGTTCATTTTCCAAGGGTACATACACTCGATTTTTAAATTTTAGGAAATCATTGTCAAATCTAAATTCTTTGTACCTCTTATCATTATGATTAGCATAAAATGTTGATTTAACCTCTTGGTAATAAGAATCAACCATCATTTCTTTCTTTACATCATCTTTGAATTGGGTTCTCAAAGTGACAAGGGCGAAATGTGCTTCCTACGACTTAGTGCATCTATCACTCTATTTTCCTTACCTTTTATATAGTTGATATCAAAGTCATATTTTGATAAAAACTCTAACCATCTTTCATTGTCTCATATTCAAGTTTGGTTGCATGAAGATGTATTTGAGCCCTAGATTATATGTTTTCATTTCAAAGAGATTTCCCAAAAGGTAATGTCTCCAAACTTACAATGCATGTAAAATAACAACAAGGTCTAAGTCAAGGGGAACATAATTAAGATTATGTACTTTGAGTTTTCTACTTTCATACGTAATTACATGGTCATTTAGCAACAAGATACCTCCTAACCTTTCACTAAACGCATCTGTTACTATAATAAAGTTCCCATTTAGGTCTGAAACTTTTAGAATAGGACTCGAATTTAATTTTTATTTCAATAGATTGAAAGAATTTTCACATTTTTCAGACCAAACAAATTTCTTATCTTTTTCTCGCATCAAGGTAATTGGCACTTTGTAAGTTTTGAGAAATATTTTATAAATTTTCTATAATATCCAACTAATCCCATAAAGCTTCTTACTTCATGTACATTTTTAGTTGCTTGGTCATTTTGTTATTGATGTAATTTTTGATGGGTCTACAAAATCCCATCCTTGTTCATTATGTTTCCTAAGTAATTCACTTTTTTTTGATATAATGAACACTTTGAAATCTTACCAAATAGTTTTCTCTTCCTTAAAACGTTTAAAACAATCCTAAGATGTTCATTATGCTCTTTAATTCTTTTAGAATAAATAAGAATATCATCCAAGAATACTAACATAAACTTTTCCAAGTATTCTTGAAAGATATTATTCATTAAATTCATAAAATTTGTTGAAGAATTGGTGAGTCCAAAAGGAAACATAGTGAATTCATAGTGTCCATACCTTTTCCTAAAAGCGGTTTGTGTATATCTTCGTCCTTTGTTCTCAACTAATGCTATCTTGATTAAAGATCGATTTTAGAATAAATTTATGCTCCACGCATTTGATCAAAGAGATCATAAATTCTTGGAAGGGGATACCTATTTTTTATTGTGTCTTTGTTAAGTATTTGATAATCGATGCATAGTCTAAGTGTTTCATCCTCCTTCTTTACAAAGATGACTAGTGCTCCCCAAGGAGAGACACTCGGTCTGATCAAACCTTTTGATAAAATTTAATGAATTTTTTCTTTCAGCTCAATAAGTTATGTTTTTGTCATTCTATAGGAGACATTAGAAATTGGTTCGGTTCTCGGTTTGATGTCTATTGTGAAACCAAACTCTCTTTTAGGGGGAAGACCAGGTAGTTCTTCAGGAAAGACATCATTGTACTCACATAGTAGTGGATAATTTTCCACATAATTCTAATATTCTTCACCCAAATCTTTAATTTTTGCAACATATATCACGTAACCTTTGTTCTTAGCCTTCTTAAGCTACATTGTTACAATTTTCCTAAATATAACCCCCTTTTTACTCCCTAAATTTTGGTTAGTTTCTCGCAGGTCATCAAGGCATTTTATTCACTTTTATAGGAAATATATAGTTTTCCTTATGTTTGGGCTAACTAATTTATACCTATGACTATGTCATATGAGCCTAGAGGAGCTAGATATTGCTCTGGTTTAGTGGTAAAGTTTGGTAGTTCCAATGCTTGCACTAAACAGACATTGTTTCATAGTGTGGATAGTGTTGTTCCCATATTGAACAAATCATGAATCTTTCATATAACCAATATATATTTTAATCTTAGATGTTAATTTAGAAGAAAAAAACATTCGAAGAGTGGCGTTAATATTACATAAAATGGTTACAGGTAATCCATATAACTTACCTGCCACTTCAACTAGCATAGCATGCTTTTCAACTTCCTTGTCGCTCATTGTCAGCATGAATATGGTGTTGCTGGTTATCATATTTCTCTCTATGGAAAATTATTTGCATAATGATCCAGACCGTAGATAAAATAGCCCCTAAAGACATTTTTCTATCAGTTTTACTTTCCTTACTAACTGCATTATTTTGTCCATTTTTCTTGTTATTTGCAGTAGCCTTAACTGCTGTGTTTTTCTTTCCATTGCCATTATTATTTTTGTTTTTGCTGCCTAAATTATGACATGTTACATTTTAGGTTCCAATGAGGATGTTGCATTAAAATGTTTCTTTTTCTTTTCCTCTCTATGTGCAGACATATATAGCCTGCAGCTTTCTATTCTTGTCTCGATTTATTTCTCGAAGACAACTTCCATAGTTGATGGTCCGTGGACATCAAATTCACATCCTATAACTAGGTTCAATCCCATGATGAACTTCCTAATGTGAAATTTATAATCATTTTGGTATTAAGGTACGTACTTAAGAAGTTTCATGAACTTCTCCCAATATTCAGTCATTGTTATTTTTCCTTGACTTAGTGTCCAAATTTAGACATCTTCTGGTCATAATAAAGTTAGGGTAACTAGAGCTATTTGAAGTATGCCTTAAACTGATCCCAAGTCATATTTTCCTCATCTATATCCAACACCACCTTTTGGATATCCCACCAAGAGGATGCTTCAAGTGAGAGCTGATAAGCTCCCCAAACCACCTTGGTTTCCTCTAAGAAGTTTCTAATGGCGAAATACTTCTCCATTTCATTGAGCCAATTCTCAGCTCCATCACCTAAGGATGTACCGTAAAACTTTGGTAGTATGATCCTCTTGATATTGTTTGACATTTCGCTACCAAATGTGCTCTCTTGTTCTCAATTTGGTTTACGTTGTTAACCTTCAAATTTACATTATTATTTTCATTTTCATTAACATTTACAACATCATTATTTGCTACATTTGGATCTATAACATTGTTAATTATAGCATTAGGTTGTTCCTGAGATGGTTCACTACCATCACTATCATCACCGTTGTCATTACCCATGACTTGTTGTTCAAGAACAACTATACGGTTACGTGTATCCTAGATGGCAACAAGAATAGCATCCAACTTCTATGTTGTGGCTACCTCACCACCTACAAGTTGGTTATTTGCAATGTTTCCTCTTGTTCTAACCATGTTTTCTGTTAGACAAGAATTAATTTTTGTTAGCGTGAGGACTCAATAGGTCTAAGAGTTGTAACCTTCAGCTTTGATACCAAAATGTAACACCTACTTTTCAATACTTCATAATTATGGGGAAAAAATTTATCTTCCCAAAATAACATCTGCCTTCAATGATTTAAATCTACATCCTAAAATTAAAATCTAGAAACATTATAATTAAATTCATCAAATAACAAATCAATAAATCATGTATTTAACTATGGGTCGATTATATCCACCAATCCCCATAGGTTACTCTTTCGAGTTTGTATACAAGTATACATTTAGTGCCCTCCTCGGAATTGATTTACAAGTGTTTTCTAAGTGTCTACCTAGAATCCATTCAATCGAATCGCATCCAGAATCTCACACTTTAGTTAGAACTAAGTGAACTTGACAGTGTAATGAATAACATTACTTTGGCCAAATTTTATGAGTCATGCATTGCATGCTCAATTTCTAGATGGCACATTCATCACGAAACATGTCCCATCACCATGTCACTTTGTTTGGTTATCAAAATTGAATCAATTAGTTGAGTTAAATTAATTTCAAGTTACGCACAAGATACAAAACTTGTTCATCCCGTGTGAAGAAGTATGGTTGTGCAAACTTAGGTTTCTATGGGAGAGAAAATGCTCATGTAACGATTTACGTCATCATGTAACTAATTTCTTCCTTGAGCCAACATAAGTGGTACCGAGGTGACTTGATCAAGACATAAAATCAACTTTTGCATCTTAGCGTAAACACACATTCGATTGATTATGAAATTCAAACACTTATTTCACTAAATCTAGACATATTTCAGTGAATCGAGATTCCAGTATTACAAGTATTGGAAGAAATCCATCTCCATTTTTACGTATATTGGATTCCATTTTTGGCTATACTAGATTTCATTAGTAGCAATATTGGATTCCAATATTGTCATTATTAGACTTATTCGAGTTCCAATTTCTCTATTATTGGATTCAATTTCCCTATTATTAGACTCCAATTTCACTATTATTGGATTCCAATAACGCTATTATTGGATTCCACTTTTTCCACTATTATAATCCAATTACTAAATCCCGATTTTTGGATTTTAGTTTCACTATTTTAGGATTTGTATTTTGTTATTATTTTATTCCCCCACATAATCCTGATGGTCGCCCACTTACATAACCCAAGTGGTTGTTAACTTACATAACCCAAGCGGTTGTTAACTTACATAACCCAAGTGGTTGCAAACTTACATAATCCAAGTGACCACTAACTTCAAGATAGTGTGTAAGTGATTGTTGTCATTTATGCCACATATCAATATTAATATCATCATACATATACAACTATTCATGCATACCTTATTCAAATCAATAAACATTGACGTTGAAATCCCTTCCTTGAACATCCTTGAATGGTGTTAAATTTGATGGTTGTTTAGACATTTTTCATGATTTTAGATGTAACATACTTTCAAATATTTTATAGAACTGGACATGTGTGAATCACATGTTTAAAAGGTGACCATCAATATTTATATACATTTATATAAAAAAATTATTCGTATATATTAAGCATAGTTAAAAAAACTAGAATTGTCATTTATAAATTTTTTAAGTAGTGTATAAGTGCGATTGGTTGCACATCTAAGTGCGAACCTCGAGTCACACATCTCTCTCACTCACACTTTAAGTGCGAGTCTCAACCGACACTTCTAAGTGCGAGTATTGACTCGCACTTCTAAGTACCAGTCTCGACTTGTACTTTTAAGTGTGAGTATTGATTTGCACCACTAAGTGGGAGTATTGATTCGCACAACTAAGTGTGATAACTCACATGTCAAACAATTTTTGGGTAATGGTAATTTTTCAACACTTCCCTTTAAAAATACAAAATAGTGTTTATTTATACCAATTATTTTGTATAAATTTCATTATTTTAAAAATATATTGATGTAAAATTTTATCATTTTTATTATTTATATATCAATCTATATTAATAATTGATGGTTAAATATTAAATATGTAATTCGTGTGTGATGTTTATTACAAATATTTGTAAGTATTTTATGGATACAATCAACAAAAAAACCTCTAAACAAAGGGCCAAGAGTCGCACGTTGAAGTGCAAGAAAAAAATTAAGGGCTTTATTTTAGCCAAATTATATAAGGGATTTTATTTACAAAGACAAATATTATAATATTAAATTCTTACATTAATTCTTTACAATACCAAATGCAGTATTACTGATAACCATTTTTAAGGAAAAATAATAATTAATGTTACGGTTGCCTCAACACTAATTAGCCATTAATTTGAGGTATATACAATTTTCCATTTAAAAGTACATGTGCCATTCGAAATATGTGCGCCTTTTGGATAATGTAATTGTTGTTAGCCACTAATTAGCCATTTAATGAAAAGTAGTGTAAAATCATACGTGTGCCCTCTTAAATTTATGCGCCAATGAAATTGGCGGTTGGATTTGTCAGTTACATATCACTATAAGTAGACAGTTTTTGAGTTTATATTTTTAACATTTATCTTTATATTCTCTTCATCAATGCGTAAGCTTATTCATTAATAGAAAAATATCGCCAAGTCAAGCGTCAAAACTTTTGTGTTCAAGTTATGGAAATGTTTTGATTTCCTCTTCGTCTTGCCAAAAATTGGTATGCATTCTCACCTTCATCCCTCCAAAATTATGAAATTCTATTAATGTAAAATTTTCCATAGCTGATTAGGGCTTATATCCATGTAGGGATTTTGTAGATAATTAAACGAAGGAAGTTTGTTATTTAATATTTTGTAGAAGGTAGTTTTTTTTATCAAATAAATAATTTCGTAATATAGTAAACATTTTTTAGAGAAGTGAAAGAGGATGGAATGGAGCACATCTTGACAGAGAAACAACGTAGATTAATACGTAATAACATGAGAGGAAGATTTGTAGAATTTTTAAAAACCCATAACACCTACCAAGAACTTGTTTTGTTATGTCTTGAAAAATAATCTTGGTGGTATGGATGGTGGCTCAATTTGCACAATAAAAAAGTGAATATCGGAATCAATTTATGGTCATGGTGGTGCGCAGAATAGAAGAGTAGATGTATTTTATAAAATTGATATTATTTTTTTGGCCTTATTGTTGTTCGCAAATAGTCCTCTCGTTGCACATACTCAGTAAAATTCAATGGCTACAACATCGTTGACATTGTCAATGACAATATTTTAGAATATATTCATGTTAAGAATGATTTTCCATTCAATGTGTTGGTGTTGGATTACAATGACCTATTTGTGAAAAAATATGGTAATGCAAGAGTAGGAGAACCAAATATATTTTGGAGAACAAAAGAACGAATACAAATTTGTGAAAGGATAATTTGAGGAACAAGGAAACTCTAAGATGATGCTACTATGGAAGAAAAACTATCCTCAAAACTTTTCACAAAATGTAATTTTTCTCTATTTGGGTCGTGCCTATGTGGCTTTTTGTCTTTTGTTGCCTATGGGATTTCTCTCTTCTATGCTTCAATGTCATATTTTGCCTTAAGGACATTTTTGTAAAAGGATGTAGGTCCTTTCAAAACCCCCATATTCACCCTTATACAAAAAAATGGACATATTTTTGTACATTGAAATATGTTGTTGTGGCATAACCTAGCAGACTCTATGATGACAATATCTTACTTTATTTTGTTAATTCCTATCAATCGATAATATCCAATTACTATGGTGTCGCATAAGCTAGCAAACGCTAAGCTAAAAATAATATTCTTTGACTTGTTAAATGTTAGCGATCCATAAGCTCAAAATATTATATTGTGGAAGTATTAGGTTACCTTAGCGAGCACTAAGCTCAAAACATCTTACTTAAAATTTCTCCTCAATCCACCAATCAAAATAAAAAAATTCTATAACTTTTCAACTTTCTAATGTTTATAATTTATTTAAATAATTTTTTAAACTACACAAACTATTTATATTTTTCTTTATTTGCTAGTTAGTATTAATTTTACATATATAAGGCCTTGTTGCAACATTGATTTATTCTATTTAAGAAAAATCATGATTCTAAGAAAACAATCGCACAACTAGCACATCTCCTACATGTGAGGCATGAACTTTATACTCTCTCTTGTTTAATTTAAAATGTTGTTAACAAAACTACTATTAACAAGGTTTATTAAATATGCATGAACATAATGATTTGATACTTTATATAGGGATTAAGGCACCCATAAACCTTACAATATAATGCATTGTGAGTATCACTAAGAGTGAAAAACAAGAAAAGGACAAAAAGGGCTAAAACAACTTATCCCAAACTACAGTCCAATAGATCAATACAAGGAAAAATCGCAAAACATGGAGGGGAAAACATCCCAAATGATACAGTCCACAAACAGTCAAACAAAATCTCCAAGAGCCAATGGACTAGTTAGTCTTCAAACATTTGTACTCCTCTAGTTGATGCTCTTCCTATCCTTTCATATGATCATCCTTGCTCACTCATGATAGGGATGTGGTCTTCAACCTACTCTTCCTCATCAAAACTACTGAGGTGGATATTATGTCTGTGAATTTTTTGTCCTTGCTCCAACTTGACCACACACCCCTGCAACTCCAAAACCAAACTTTTGATCTCTACCATATCGGCCCTGATAGAGTTTTGGGTGATGTAAATTTTCTTAGAGGCATTGATGCAATGCATGACATTATTTCCCATATCCATTCCAACTTTTCCTAAGGCCTCCATATCCATTTCCACCTGACTCACCTTGAGAGAAATTTTATCAAAATCCACATTCCAACCCAGCTCCTCTCTCTCTTTCCCTTTAGATAACTCCCCTTTCATATCAATCAGAGAACCTACAGCCCTAGTACTAATATTTCCCTTCCCCTGAGGTGCCTTACTCTTCTTTCTCCCCATTTTTTCATATGGTTTGCAAGAGTACAATTTTCATCTGAATCCCTAGATTCGGGCTCTAATTCCTTTTCCACCACTGGTTTACGATTCTTAAATAGTAAAAGAATTATTCAATGGTGTATCAAGGTATCAATATTTCCCTGTTGAAAATCATGCACCAACACAGAGAGCAACATAAACAAGAAAAGGGAAGGCTCATAGGAATCTTATGCCTAAAAATACTAAGCATAGTAATATGGTGAGTAAATATCTTTCTATAACTCGCTTCAAGAGTAATGTACTGTGACGTACCCAAAATTGTAAGGTACTGTACTACCAGAACAACGTGACAAGTTCCCCAATGATGATACAGGTCTCCTCGCAAGGTGTTCGGGATCCGGAAAAGCCCTCGGAGTATGTGTTAACATCCCGCATGCCCCGCTTAGCCCCATCTCCTTTGTTTTCCCCTCTTTCCCTCTTTTCTTGGCCTTTGATCTTCAAGATGGCGAAACCGCCGCCTGCCAGGTAGGTGGCGGTCTCGTGACCCCACCCGATCGGGGTGGCGGTCCCATAACCTCCACCCCGCCAGTGGCGGTCCCGCACACATTTTCCAGAAAGCGTTTTGATGTGACTAAGGTAAAAGATCAACGTTTCACTAGCTTTCCTTGCCAACTTGGGCATGCATTTATGTTTTTGGTCCCCTGGAATAGTGTTTGGCCATTGTTTATGGTTTTTAGAGTTCAGTTTGGTTTTGATCTTTGGGTGAATGAAAGCTATAAATAAATGGTTTGTGCATAAACAATGGGCCTGATCTTTTGCTCTCATCCTCTCATTTTTCACAGTTTAGTTTATCATTTTGCTTAGAGGCCATAGTTTTAGTTCTTTTGCAGGCTTAGTTAGTATTGTGCAGCTGTTGGTAAGCCACATATCCACCTTGTGCAAGTGTTGTCTGCCAGGTCTGCCCCTCATTCACTTTCAAGCTCTCATTTTCATAGTTCAGTCTTTTGTTCTGTTTAGAGCCATAGTTTTAATTCTTTGCATGCTTATTTAGCATTATCCAGCTGTTGGTAAGCCACATATCTAGCTTGTGCAAATAGTGTTGTTGTTTTATCCATTCCATTGGAGTAGAATAGCTTAGGAAGCCATTAAAGTTACAGGTTTTTCTCTTCAAATAGGGTAGTTTCAGGTTCTGGTCGCTTTATGTTGCATGACTTGCAATAAAATCCTGCTAGGAATTGCATAAGCCAAGCTCTGTACTCTTGTGCTATCCCTCTCCTACTCACATTTTTCAGTCTGTATTCTGAGCTGTCCTTGTCCCAATATCTATTTCTGTCGATGCTGGCATTACACGCTTTTCTGGATCCATGTGAACACGAAAGAACAAGGAGATCACACTGAGGGGACAAGATCACACACACCATCGGATTCACCATTGTTCTACATAATCCAGGTTTTAAATTTCAAATTTCTAGTTAGAATCATATCAAATAAGGTAGTTAATTGTTTCATTTCAGTAATTTCTATTCTCGATATTGCCAGGGAAGCTGTGAGGATTGATAGTTTCTGAGAAACTATGATTCACTCCTCACTTCTAAGGTAGGATCGAGAATCTTGCAAATAGATTAGGAAAGTTATTGCATTATTTAGAATAAATCTACAAATTGCACAGACAAATAACTACACTCGGTTATTTTGTTTGTTTTAAGTTGTTATTTCTAGATACGTTTAAAATAGTTGCTTTCCTTAAACTCTTAAAAAGTTAAATGCAAAAATAGAAGTTATATATGTTTTAGTTTTATTCCACGTAGTTAGAATTTGCTTTATTACAGTTAGATTTTAAATTTCACTTTGTATGACAATCACGGGACCCCGGGAGCCTAGGGAATACATATTTGAGCCAATCATGCCTCAACCAAACCTCGTCACAGCAATAGTCGACATAGACCAAAATCTCAGAATACAAGTCTTCCAAACAACAACAAATTTACAATTGATCAGTTCCCAGTTGAGAGGGTTAAATATAGAAGACGACCAAGCATACACGTTTTGGTCAAATCAACCGAATTACAGATTACCCTAGATAAACATTCACATGACTGTAGAAGGGTTCGAAAGAGAACAAACCTTTGGTTGTGATCCTTTGGTCCCATAGCCAGGTGCAGGAGACACTCTCACAGACATAGATACTAGTCTAAGGATCCAGGTTGCACGAACGCCTGTGAGATATTCTGAGAAAATCACGCAGTTGTTGGTCCTAAACATAGAAGCTGAGAAAGCATATGATTACTGGATACTAGGAATCAAGACTTGATTTCGTATATGACCATAATAGAACCGCAACAACCAAGAGTCTACGGTTGTGACCCACAAGTCCCACAGCCTAACGAATCCATAAGTCAATCAGATATAAACATTGGCCTATGCACACTAGTATTCCAATCCACTCCACTTCCACCCATCATCATCGAACAATTGTCCTTACTAGATATAGCGGCTAACGAAGCTAGAGAATTCTGGACTAGGCCAGAGAATCGTCCGTAGAGTCAATTGTTTCCACCATCCACCATATGACCTTGTCTCTGGGACATACACGAAACTATCCTGTGTCATTTTCCACGTTTTCCACAACCCATAGATCGAATCACGCCGAGCTCGATATTGATTAGAGCCTTCGAGCGTCATCCTCACGATCGATCTACCACACCACCCAGTCCAGTTAGAAGGGCTTTCTTCACCTTAGATTCACAAATTCCATTAGTGCGTGTTGAAGACATTAGACTGCTCTAACTAGTTTGTCTACATCCCACGCATATTCCATCCCCACCGGGTTGTCTCGCATGACCTCGGGAGGTCGGGTACGCGGAAGAGTTACTTATAGATTCCCACACTCGCTTGTCACTTTTCTTCGCGTACGCACCTCATAAGGTGGAGGAAGATCGTATTCCAAATATCAGTTATGGATAATCTAGTTATACCATCTACCAATAGGTAAACCATTTCTTTACCGTGAAAGAAAGTCTCAATTTTATGTTTACATTTGGTATGGTCTTTGAATATCTTTAAGCCCTCCATCTCCATTCCATTCGCTTGTGCTATCGAATCCTTCGAAACCTAAATTCCCATGTCATGGATCACCATGCTGCCATTGTTTCATGCCCGACCAAACTCCAACGTAAGATAAAGATGAAACCCTTTGATTTTTGAGATGAAATTCCTAAACCCCCTAATTTTTAGAATGCACCTCAAGGAGGGGTTGTCCTTCAAGTCACCATAGCTCATGGGCTCGGTTCTCAAATGACCACCTCCACTGGTTTTAGTTGACTAAGATTGAAAATGGAAGAAACAATGGCCAAAATGAATTGTAAGAGTAAAACTATTACAAATCTTGCCATATATTCTGCAAATGTGAAGGGTCCTATTAACCATAAGTATAAGGATGACATCCCAACAAGGTAAAACAACCACCAAAGACATCAATACTTAATGTTCTTAATGATATTAATATCATTGGTGATATCATCTCCCCTCTCACACACTTTTAAATTACTAGCTTTAGCCCCCAATTTGGCAAGATAATCTACACATTTATTACCCTTTCTAGGGGTATGCATAATTAATTTTATCAAAATATTTCAACAAATTTTCTTTAGTATCTTTAAGGATATTGCTTATTGTCCAATTATTAATTGTATCCTTTCTCACATTGTAAAGGGTTAAAATCTTGTTTTGTATAGCTAACTAAAAACATGTTGGCATTGGTGAGTAAATCTTTAATCAAAATTGTCATCTACAAATCCTTTTCACAACATATGTTCGGAGAATGAATATGTTTGGTCCAATAAATCATATGTTAGGTGTTATACTTGAGCATTATAGTCATTTATCTCCATAAACGTATGTAGGAAAAGCATTTATGTTAAAACAATTGATCTAGGACGTTTAAAATACATCAAATTATTTTAGATACGTGTTCAATATTTTTCATTCAAACACCAACATATTATAAGTACAACATAAAAAGGTATTTTGTAGTAAGTAACAAATATTTCAAATAAATACAATTTTCATCCTTCAATCTTTACAATTCAATTCCAGTTAAGGCAGGCAGTCTTCATGTTGTTGACCTTTGGAAGTAAATCCTTAGTCCAATTTTTCCTATAGAAATCCTTTGCAAGAAAAAATATGTTTTGACAATGAATATCTTTGGTCCAAGAATCATTATGTCACATGTTATACTTAAGCATTATAGTCATTGATCTTCATCAATGCATGTAAGCAAAACATTTTTGTGAAAAAATTGATCTAAGACGTTAAAAGACATCAAACTATTTTAGAAACATGTTCAATATTTTTCATTCAAACAACAACATATTATAAGTACAACATAAAAGGAATTTTGTAGTAATTAACAAATCTTTCAATCCTTCCAATAAGAAGAACTTTTAACATCCATGATGCTAGTCGCACTTTTGTTCGAGTAGTAACAAATTTAAAAAATAGGTTACAAATTTCACTTCAATCCCAAACTACTATACCTTTTTTTGTTATATCAATTCAATCCTCCAACCAGGTGGAATTTCATTATGAGATTAACACTGGAGATACTAGCGAAAACTAAACTCAATATGTATTTCTTTAGCTTGTTAAATGATAGTGAATCTTTAGCTTGAAATATTATATTCTTCAAATACATTTGACCGCTAAGCTCAAACCATGGGGGTTCATTAACTAGGCAATATCCTAGCACGTGCATTCATATTGAGGTAATTAAAATTAATAAAAGAAAATTCAATATACCGGTAGACATGAGGGGGTGAAAGGGTTTAATTTATTAATATTTTTAATTAGGTATTGGGGCTAGGTTAGAGAGGTGAGCCAAAGGAAAGGGAGGTTTAATTTTAAGATAAAACTAAAAAAATTGAACCCTAGTCTTTAAAACTAAATACCTTAAAATTGCAAAAGGAGTGTGGTCATAAAGTTAAATTATAATCTCTTTTTGAATAAAGAATCTCAATTAAGAGATTATTAACCAAGAAATAATAAGATGGTAGAAAACTAGGATTGAGTATGTTTTTCAACACAAGTTATATTATTTCACCATCTTAATTATTTGAAGAACTATTGATAAATGATTAAAGCTTAACATTTATAAGGTAATTGGTAATAGGTCTTGAATGGATTCAAACTATCTTTCAAGATAAAATGCATATTAAAATATATTGAGTGAGAAACATGATATATTTTTATTTAATATATTAGGGTAGAAATAAAAAGGGGTAAATAAAATTGTAATGGAAAAATGGGTAAGTAAGGTACATGGAAAAAATATGGGGTATTTTCATTATAATAATATAATGGGAGGGGGTATTATCAATTGAATAATTAAAGGTAAAAATTAAAATTAAGGGTATTATTTAATACCATTCGAATGAACGTGCTATACAATACTTTTACTAAGTGAACCCTCGTGGCTCAAACTAGGTTGATTTAATTTGTCAAATCCCAAAGACCACTAAAATCAAAATAATATCTCACTTTCTTTTTTCAAAACCTCGAGACCGTGAAGATCCAAATATTATGTTGTGTCATAATCTAGCGGACACTAAGTTTAAAATATCATCTAAGAACTTGCTAAATGAAAGTGACCACTACACTCAAGTAATATAAACAAAAACTTCCTCTTAGGTAAAATTTAGTTTACCTTTGTTAATTATGTATTTACCTTAGTTAATTATTAATTAATGGTAAGTTATTATTAATCATTTATTATTTGTAATTTAGAATAGTATTCCCGTATATGTATTTTTTCCTTAGTTAGTTATTAATTAATGGTAAGTTATTATTAATCATTTATTATTTGTAATTTAGAATAGTATTCCCGTACATGTATTTTATCTTTATTATATTTTTATATGGTTATACTATTCAAAACCATATATTTGTAATGTATATGTGCACAAGATTATTTATTGTTGTATTGTTGCAATATCTCATTTATCTCAGATTTGGTCCGTATACAATTCCTATAAGAATTGCGAACTCTATTATAATTTAAATTGATTTCACATTAATAAAACTATACCATCTTCTCGTCCTGTTTATGAAATTATATTTAGTACCAGAGCTAGATGAAGCTCTTAGAAAGGTTGGAGAAAGGTTATAGAGGAAGGAAAAATCTTGGAGAAGACATCTGCTTCACAGGAGAGCCAGTGTTGCCTCCAAAGGCTTCCCAAATCTCCCTGCACTCCCCACAACCTCCTGTTTGGTCTCCAGGTAAACATAAAGCAAATATTTTTCTCCTTGGTGCCCTCTGCACTAGGAAAAATTTATTTTGGAAGCTAATCATATGCTGGAATATTTAAAAAAATCTCCCCATTAGGGGTTTTCCCTCTAATTTAGAGGCCCTATTAGTATCTCTTATTATTAGCAGACTCTGCATTTGGAGCCTTCTATACCAGATTTGGAGGACTGAGTTATGTTATCTCTAGACCGAGCTGCTCTGCATATTAGCGAGTTGATATTGGTGGAACTGAGTCGAGGTCTCCTATTTGCATTGTGACCGAGTGTTAAAGGTCTTTAATTGTTGCATTTATAACCGTGTTGCACCGAATCACATCAAACCACCCAACATATCAAACAAGTTATCCATCAAGTTAGGTTTCAAATATTCTAAGCCCCCTCGCTACATTGCTTTTGATAAAGTTTTGAATGTGAAAAGAGTTCTCACTACATGAAAATTTGTCTGCTACTCATTCAAACGCTCACCCTAAGGCCGAGCTAAAGCATTCGACCAAGTTCTTTTCAAATCAACAAACATTGAGACCGAGAGCTATTTTGACCGACAAGTTGGGGCCTTTACATTGATCCATCCATCAAAAAAATAGTGGTGAGCTACCTGATCCATGACCCCAATAATATAGGTTAAGCTGTCCACAACCTGCGACCTGCACATGAAACCGGTAGCAAATAAAAAAATAACGAAGGCATATAACAATACAAGCAAAAAAAGGTGACTAATATTTGTATAGAAATACACTTTGTGAAAGGAGATAAATGTGTTTAAGATCTATTTTATCCATAGAAACCCTAATCCACCCAACGTCATGCAAGTTCCAAGTGGAGTCTCCTCACCAAGTCGATCAAGTCAGGTCGCATTTTTCAAAGGTTAGCAATTATTGAGTTAATTGAAATTTCAATTGCTTCATTTCAATACACAAGTGCTCATAGAGCCAGGATGGTTAGTGGGTCAGATTTGGGTATAGAAGGTGAGGGGTTCGACCCCACCTCAAAACAAAGTTTTTCAATATTGAAGTTTAGAGGAAAATATGGTGCCCCCACCAAATTTAGAGGTCCCTAAAAGCATTAGTTATAACTAAAAAGGCCTCTAAATTTTTTAGTGAGAAAAACCCTACTTTAGGGAAAAAAATTCTCCTAAACCTCTTATTTTTTCATTCTGAGCAACTTTTGCTAAAGGAGGTATACCCAAAAATTGCATTTTCAGCTATTTTTTTGCAATTTTTGGCATAGAGGGTCATTTTGGGCTCTGGAGGCCACTAGGGCCCAAAAAAAAAAAAAAATCCTTTCATTCAATGTTTCCAAATTTTTGAATGTAATTTGTATACTTCAGTATATTGTACTAATTTGTAGGTTGCCATAGTCAACCGCAAACTTTGTAACTACTTATAAGTTGGCATAATATTGTATTAAAAATAATAAAATTTGGTTTAAAAACAATCACAAGATCCCAGATCTCATTCGTAGTGTTCGGTATATAGAGTACCTCTGGGAAGTGCTTACAGGTAAATCCGTCACGACTACTACTACAATTGATGCCCAATATAGCTGCAACAACATTGCCTGCATCGACCCTTTAAATCAATGAGGAGTAATAAGGTCACGCTGTGTTGTCCTCTCAAAATTTCCCCTCTTTTGAAAATCAGAAATTTAAAAATTTTGAGTTGGCACCTTTAGTAATGTTCTAGTGAAGAGAAAACTTGAAGAGATAGTGAAAATCACGTTTTTGGAGTCTTTTTGGTGACTTGCGGGTCTGTCGAACATTTTTGTCCCTCATGTCCCAAGTACCTCTGGGCCTTCTATTCACCGATCGCCGCTTTCCCCACAAATCCTTAACTGTCGGCTTTATCGAAACTTTTGGCCCATTTGTCCCAAATTTTCCCAGATTTCCTTTTCCCCGATCACCTGCATTGGGTACTTCGCGTACTTTTGTCCCATTTGTCCCAAATGCATCTAGGATTTTTTTTCCCACTTTCCCTGCATCACGCGTGCCTCGGCCGAGTCGCATCCTCACGTCCTTTGCATCGTTCGTGTATCTAAGTTCCCAGACCACCTATGCTCATTTGGCCCTTATTTCCCGCATCACCCACGTAGGCCAAATTGTGTCTTCACGTCCCTCATGTCCCAAATGTACCAAAGACCGTCTCGGGCTAGTTTTCTCCACTTTTCCCACTTTTCATCTTTTTGAGTTGGTGTGGGGTGAATTTAATGCACATTTAATAACCTTCTCTCTCCCCGAATGGCTATTTAATTAGACTATCCCCTACGTGTTTTCACATTGCTCACTTGCCTTCTCTTGCTCAAATCCTTTCCATTAAATTTTTTTGCTCATGCCCCTATATCCCTTTGCATTTTCATCACAATTTTTATCTTGGAAAGGTATCCCCCTACACATTTCAAAAATGAAGATCAAGTTTCAGGGCCAAGAACATGTATCACCTCTCAAAACCTCTCGCACCTAACATCGAGATAACGAGGTTCGGCATTTAGATTTTGGGATTTTTGGGGTAGATTAACATGCTCTAATCCTGCTCCCATGGCACAAATGATCAATGACAGTGGAATTGCATACGTGGCTGGTTTTCCTATCTCTGTATAGTGTGTGGACATGGTGCTTGCCTACGGAGCCCATTTTAACCCAAATACCAAGGAACTCACCAATGTGCATGGGGAATTAATTGTGAAAAATAGATGTTACCGCCATTATTACTACCATATGCATTCCAGAGACTGAAGAGTCCATAATTGTCACTCGTGCCCCAGCTCAAACCCTGTTCAACCAAGATGGTGACAAATACAAGGAACCTATAGCAAAATCATGGTTAAAGAACCCTAAGAAGGAGTGTCCCACTCTCCAAGGCCTATTCAGGTTGATTTTAATGAGGATCTATCTGAGTTTATTATTTTACTCACCTATATCATGGGGTTGCCTTCCACCAATGAGTTTCACTTCTGGATGTGCCCCTTCATAAACATCATCTGCAAGGGCAAGCAAAATATTAATTGGGCCGAAATCGTTTGCATAAATTTGATTAATCAGTTGTCTAGTGTTTAATAGACTAAGAAGTTCTATATGACTTCTTATCTCATGTATACCCTGGTTGACCCTGGCAGTGGTTCAGTTTCACCTACATAGAGGGCTAGAAGAATGATCCTATTTACACATACTGCCCTCAGTTTACCCTTGAATCTATCAATCACAATTTTAGAAGAGTCAATGATGCTTTCACCATGTATATTATAAGACTCTTAGAGGGAAACTCTACTACGAGATTTTCTAATGAAGCTATGAACCTGATATCCAAGTATGGGGCTTTCTTCATCCAATTCAAGAGGTTTTCATACATCAAAGTTGGCTGGCTATGAAAGCACACCCTCAAGCTCCCTATGTTCTATAGTGATAAAATGGCCCTGGTTGAAGTATGTAGGCATCTTGATAAGCTACATAGGACATGTAGAGACAAGAAGATCACTGGCTTGCATTTCCCTATCTCTTTGGGAAACTATACATGTAAAACAACTTTGGATGCCCAAAATGTAGAAAGGGCTATTACTTCTATCACTGTTCATTTCTTCAGACCCAACTTGCTTTGATCTGAAGAATTTTATTGATCAAAACCTCAGGATAAACTATCATCACAAGCCAGATACTGAGGATTACTGGGCTGATTGTGCAGATGATTTTGAAGCCATACGGAGGCACTATGGCAGACTCTCTCTAAAAGAAATCAAAGATCTCAATCTCTACCAAGTTATTGAAGGATTTAAGGATGATGATGAGGACTTACATTCCTTTGAATATGAGACAACAATCAAACTCACTCCTTTAGAGGATCTGGATTGGTACAAAAAAGAGAGAGATTATTTGGTTGAGATTATGGCCCCTGTTCTTGTAAGAACTAAAGTTTGGTTTGACAGAAAGTTCGTGAGTTCAAGAAGAATCGGGTGGATCTTCTTCCATATATACCTCTACACTAGGGAAGGAAGCACATACAACCAATACTCGAGGTACTTGAGCAAACCCCTCATTCTTCCTCAATGAAAGAGCCTGAGTCATCTACTCCTTCTTCTACTCAAGTATATCAAAAGAAGATCAAAGAGGTTAAACAGAACCAATTGATGAAGAATCTCTTTTTGAGCATCTAGAGTTACCTTCAGACCAGAGAACATTATTGTTCTTAGTGAGAGTGATGATGGTGAAGTGCCAAATCCTACAGGGGCTCCTGAAGTTACTATTGAAAAAGAAAAGGAAATGTCTAGTGTTGAGCCTCCTAGTACCATAGACTCCTCTACAAAGGAAGCTCCTGATACTCCATCCACTTCTTTGCTAGAGGAAAGAGTGGTTAAAACTATAAATTCCATGAGTTCACTTTCTCTTGGGCCCCTTGTTCCTTCCTCTTCTTCTTCTAATTTTTCTTGGGTACAACCCATGGTTGACAATAAGAAGAGGAAATCTTCTTCTCGGATAACGGGGCCTGATTTTGATGTTGTAGCAGCTCTGCTAGGAACTACTCCTCCCCCTCCAGAAAAAAGAGCCAAGACCACTTCAAGGATAGTAACTGATGCTCAAGGATAGCTAGCTTCTTAGATGTTGCAAAGCCTAATGTTGATAAGGTAAAGCAAGATCTCTTGGTCTTTGATTTAGAGATTTCTAGAATCCCAATGGGGGAATCCACTCTTGAGAGTGAGGTTCATAACCTTCAAGAAACAGTGACAAAGGTTATTAAACGAGTAGAGAAGGGAAAACAAACTATAGAATAGTTGGAAGAATAGAATCAAGTTCTTTCCAACTTTATCAAGTCATTATTGGCCAAAGATAAGGTTTTGATCCTCGCCCACCTGCTGCTCTTCCACCCCCATGATTCTCAAACAGATGAATTTCGAGCATCAAAGACATACATAAGTTTTCTACTTATGGGAAGGATATTGAGGCCATGGTGGATGACATGATCATAGCAGGCTTGAATTTCATTGAGGAATATTTCAAGGCCAACGATAAGGTGGCTAACTACAAAGTAAAACTCTCCTCCTTGATTAAAGCTATGGATAAAGAGCTAAAACTCTAGAGAGTAGTTGATTACATGCACTCTCACCTAATGGGCCAAACTGATGAGAATATCCTATGGTCAACAATGTATTTGATGATGCCAAGAATAACTTGTCAAAGGCATGGATTTTCAAAGTGTCGAATGGAAGATGAAGGTTCTGAAGAAGCACTCGGGAGAATTAAGGAACATATGGCATGTGGGAGAGTATTTTAAAACTTGTGTTTCATCTACCTTTAAAGATATCCACTTCAACTTCAAGATGAAATTTCAGGAATTCCCTTATCTCTTCAAGAAATCAAAGCTCAGTTTAGAAAATTTGTCAAGGATGACTTGTTCAGTTCAGAGAGAGTCAATTAACAAAGAGAAGATAAAGGACATTTTTTTCTTCAATCTGTAATTATTGAGGCAAATAAAGAATACATGGAACATATCGAGTTTGATAAAGATATGGAGAAATGTCTAGGCACTTGGACTCACGCCACTACCAATACAAAAATTCCAAAAGGAATGGAAATAGTAGAAGCATTCAAGAAATTCAGATATCGATCCTCAAATCGGTGGGCCCGCCTCACCATAATCGGATGTTTCTTCTTTTGCTTCTCTTTTTCTCCTTCTATTTTTAAGTGTTGAGTTCCTTGTAAATTAATTAAGGATATTGTATTAGGCATTTCCTTAATTAATATTTTAGTTAAAAGAAACGGTTACCAAGTGTAACTAATTTTTAAGCTATATAATGAGCTCTCCACGCCATTCAAAATGGTCGAACTCGATTATTTTTAAAAGTGTAAAATATTCAAAAGCTATCAATACAAGAAGATTCCTTTTTCTATTTCTATCAATACTTATTCATTCTTTCCTATCTCATTAAAATTATTGAATCATTAATCTATTTTAGATCAAGAAGCTTTGTATTCTTATGGATGTCATCTTTGAACTTTGTGTCTATGAAATAACACCTTATGGATTTAACTCAAATGATTTTGTTCTATATGATCCTACTTCAGCATTTATAAGGAATTATTTTGCTATCTATATTTCCTGAGAATTCTATTCTACCTTTTCCCATTTCCTAGTTCTTCTATCCTTTTGTATTGATAATCGATCATTTGAAACATTTCCATGATATCAGAGTTCCTCTTAAAAACTAAACGTTGTACATTTGTAAATAGGTTTTTTCATTTAAATAAGGGAACCTCTCCCATTAAAGAGGAGGGAATTCTTTCCCCTTACTATTGCTTTCATTAAAGTCCTTATTTGACAACCAACATTTTTGGTGACTCTACTGGGGATTCATTTTTGATGGATTCCAGTTTTAAGAACATTTCTTGATCATTTTCTGATCTGGCAACTCTAAGGTTTACCCGTAGAAGGAGGGCTTTTGGAATCAAAGATTCTCAGTTCCAACTCTTAGAGCAGCAAGGTTTTCCTCTTCCTTTAACAGGGAAAAATAGAAGAGCTCGTTCTAAAAGCACACCCCCTATTGAAGATAGAACCCTTGGTAGTGGTATCCCTCAAGAGAAACTCAGCCCTAATCTTCATGCTTTGATTCTCACTCGTGTTTTAGTTCCTCTTAAAGAATTTTTTCCAAGGATGGCTATTCCATCACCATGGGGCCACCGTGTTGGGCCTCTTTCCCTCCCTCAACCTTTGCATGAGTTACCTAGGGGTAACAGAAAGAACTTTCCCAAGTTCAGAGGTGATGGCAAGGTGCATCCTGATGAATGTATTGCAGCCTTCATAGTTGTATGTGGAGTCCTCGGAGTTGAGCATGAGGATGTCTTGCTGAGATTTTTTGTAGAGACTTTACAAGATAATGTGGCAGATGGTTTTATAACCTTCCTACTAGGGCCATTACCAATTGGACCACAATGAGAATTAGATTTGAGAATCATTTCAAGCCTATGGAGGATGTGCATGGCTTGCTGACCTAGATTTCTCAAATAAAGAAAGAGTCACATGAGCCCATGAGAGAATTTGTGGCTAGTTTCAATAAGCTGATTAACAAAATCCCACCTGATACCCAACATGTAGATCAAATTCAAAAATGTTTCTTCCTGAATGCTCAACTGCCTGAAGTAATTTATGTGCTGAGAAGAGCCAACCTTGCAACATTGGATGAAGACCAGAGATTAGCGGTTAGTGTTGAAGATGACTTTATCATGTCTAGTAAATTGAAAAGATATCCTTTCAAATCTATAGCTTCTTCTTCCTCTTCTTCTACTCTTGGAGCTAATGTAGATCAATTAGTACAAAGGCTTGTTAATGACCTCATTGCCATAAAAACAATTAGCTCAAGATGCTCCTTATATAGATGTTCCAAGGAGGAATTTTCAGCCCAGAAATTTTTTTCCTTCCTCTCGATAAAGGCTGGAAATTAAGGGGCCACCCATCAAGGTCCCTGTTAATGCAACTTATGAGGTTGAATAACCTGATGATGAAGAGGTTAATGAAGATTTTAAAGAACCTGAAGAAGAGGCTAATGAAGAACTAGAAGAACTTGAGGGATCTCAAGTTAATTTCTTCACCACTGAAGGTGTTGATGAAGAAGATGATTATGATGAAGTAGTAGCAGAAATGAACAGTGAGTCATATGCTGTTATGACTCGGGAATAGACAAATAAGAAGGATAAAGTGATGCAGCCCACTAAGATTTCCAAGGATCATCCCATGACTATCCTCGTAGCTGCAAAAAGAGGATCTCCTATTCTTGTTGTGTCCACACATGTAAGGTGAGTTCTGCTAATTCTTATTTTCCTAATCCTACTACTTAAAACTTCTTTTTCTCCGGTTCCTAAACCCGATAAGCCTAGGATTCCTAGTGATGATAGCCCATCCACCTCTAGATCTTTTGATATCATCGATCACCTTAAGAAGACAAAATCCAAATTTCAAGGCCGAGTATTATCAAAATCATCCAAAAGCCTTTGCCAAAATGGTCCACTTTGTCAATTCCCATTCCAAAACTTTGTCTAATACTTCTAAAGGTATTTTTCCTACACCATATTTAGCACCCCAACCAAACCTTATGGCTGCAGTCACCTCACCTAATGAGAAAAACAAACCATTTTATGTGACCCTCCTTATAGTAGGCCATAGACTTAGTAATTGTGTCATAGACTCAGGAGCATTAGATAATGTAATGCCCGCCAAAGTGGCCCATGCTCTTGGTCTTACGCTCACACGCACTTATTGGTTCTTGTTATTAAATGGAGAGTATGGAGGTGCCTTTGGTTGGAAGGATTAAGGACGCATAGGTATATTTTTCTACCTTCTTGAGAAAAAAGGTTTTAGCTACTATTCTGGTAGCTGATATCCCTCCTTCATACGGTATGTTGTTGAGTAGGAACTTCTGTAAGGACGTGGGAGGAGAAATTCAAATGGATTGGTCACATGCCCTTATACCAGCAACTGGTAAGATGAAGAAGTCATGTTGCCTGAGAAGCAATCTGAGTATATTGTGCAAAAGACATATGATCCTAAAGCACAAATAATTTATGAAGATATTGGGCATGGCAACTATATGATTATGTCTCAGGATGAAACAGAACATCCCAAAGAAGTACTTCATGATCCTAATGGCATTTGGAATTTGGAATTTGATGGAAGTTGTTCCTCTGGCTGGGTTTGGAGCTGGTGTGGTGTTGATATCTCCTAAAGGAAAGGTTCATCCTTTCTCATTCAAACTACAGTTTGAAAATACAAATAACACAATAGAATATGAAGCTCTCATCCTTGGGCTTAATGTGGAAAAGGAGAAAGGTGTGAAGAATCTTCTGGCTCAGGAGATGCGGAACTAGTTGTTAAACAAGTCAGAGACCTTTTCCAAGTAAAGAATAGAAGATTAAAGCATTATAGGAATATGGTTTGGGATTCTATTGAATTCCTTGATGCCTTCTCCATCGAAGCAGTGCTAAGGGAAAAGAACACTAGGGCTGATTCTATGGCTGTTTCAGGATCATTGCTGATACCTCACCCTGATTTCTCTTAGGATAAATTCACCATTGAGATGATCCATAGACCAAATGTACCAGATAATGCAAGCAATTGGAAATTTTTCAATGATGATCAACATTTTCTCTCTTTCATGAAACTCAAGGATAACTTTGAATAATTGTATTTCAAAGGAAGTGACAATGTACCTCGTGAGAGTTTATCTTCTAATGAGGAAGGTGTCAAAGAGAGATAGATCAAGATGGGAGCATCATACTAAAAGGTAACAAGATCCCTAAAGGGCCGGTGAGCTCTAGAGGAATTGTTTGATAAACATGATAGGTATGTTAAGGCTAAAGCTTCTAGAGAAGCCCAATTTTGCTCAATATGAAAAGGTTAACATTGGAGACTTTGTTGACCCCAAAATGGTGAACATTGGGAAATGTTGCACACAAGAGGAAAATAAGAAGGTAGTAAATATTTTTAAGAAGTACGTTGATGTAGTTGCTTATTCTTATGATGATCTAAAAGCTTTTAGCCAAAAAAATGCAACATTTCATTCCTCTTAAACTCCGGGATTAAACCTTTCAAACAAAAGTAAAGGCAAAGATAATCCAAAGATTATTGACACCATTTTTTAGGAGATACAAAAGTTGTTGAAGGCCAAAATTATCTTTCCCATTCATCATTCAACTTAGATTTCTAACATTGTGCCTGTTAGGAAGAAAAATGGTGAGATTCAGATCTGTGTTGATTTTAGAAATTTAAATCAAGCTTCTCTGAAGGAAAACTACCCCCTACCCATGATGGACTAGGTGTTACAAGTCACATTACAGAGCCAAGATGTTATCCATGCTTGATTGTTTCTTAGATATAACCAAGTAGAAGTCAACACTGCAGACCAGCACAAGACTTCCTTTACCACTCCTTGGGGTACTTTTGCCTACAAGAGGATGCTCTTTCGACTCATCAACGTTGGTGCCACTTTTCAAAGGGATATGGACTTGGCCTTTGGATGCCTGAAAGGAAAATGTATCGTGGTGTATCTAGATGATCTAACTATTTTTTCTAAAGCTAGAGCAGATCATTTTCAGCATCTGGAAATAGTCCTTTTGAAATATAGAGAACATGGAGTTTCCCTGAACCCCAAAAAATATATCTTTTGTGTCATGGAGGGAAAATTTTGGGACATGTTGTCTCCAAGGAATGAGTCAAGATTGATCCCGAATGAGTTCAAACTATTTAGGAGATTTCTCTTCCTACAAGTAAAAAGGGAGTGCATTCTTTCTTTGGTAAGATCAACTTCCCGAGAAGATTCATTCCGATTTTGCAGAGCTAACTTCCTGAATATTTCCCAAATGATGAAATGAAAAAAATGTTTGGTTGGTCCTCAAGGGAAAGAAGCATTCGAATGCATTAAAAAGGCTATTGCTAGGACTCCCATCTTAAGCATGCCCATATTTTAGCAAGGACTTTATTATCTATTGTTATGCCACGTAAAGACTCAAGACCATGAGCTCCCAATTGCATTCATGAGCTATATTCTTAAGAATCATGAGCTTAAGTATAATATGATGGAGAAACATGCTTTTGCAAAGTGGTTAAAGTTGTTAAGCATTTTTTATTTTATATCCTTAAGTCTCACTCGGTGATACTTGTGCCCAATAATACAACCATCAAGTCAATTCTTACATAATAATAATTTGGAACTAAGAGAGGAAATTGGGTCACAAAGGTTCAGAATATGATATTAACATCGCACCAACTAAATTAGTTCGGGTAAAGGCCTATGTGAACTCATCACGAAAAGAACTAGTCATGGGTTTCCTAAAAATGAGGATGATGTTCCTATTGTTTTGTTTCTCATCTCAACGGATGAATGGTATGCTAACATTTCCCACTTTCTCACCTATGGTGAGTGTCCATATCACTTAATTGCTAAGGAGAAGAGAGCTATCATGCTAAGATCAAAAAAATGTGTTGTGGGAGAATGCTTTGTTCAAACGTGGGGTAGATGGAAGATTTTTAAAATGTGTTGACAAAGAGAAACAAAAGAAGATTTTCTCAATTTTCCATGACCAAGCTTGTGGGGGTTATTTCTCATTTTCTATTACCGCCCACAAAATTCTGCGTGCAGGTACTATTGGCCTACTTTGTTTAAGGATGCATCAAAATGGGTTGATAAATGTGAAGCTTGTCAAACTTTTGTGGGAAGACCAAAGTTGGCCGCTTTGCCACTTAAACCAGTTATGATTGAAGAACCCTTTCAACAGTGGGGTTTGAATTTTATTAGAACACTCAACCCATCTTCAAGTGCAGGGTATACTCATGTGTTGTTTTAATTCGCCACAAATTATTTCACTAAGTGGGTAGAAGATATCCCAGTTAAAAGTACCACTTCAGAGGTAGTATGTAATTTCATCAAAGAAAACATCCTGATAAGGTTTGGAGTACCCAATAAGATTGTGACTAATAATGCTTCAAATTTTTCTTCTTCTGAGATGATGGATTTCTGTTATGGATATGGTATTTCCCTTTCTCATTCTTCATATTACTATCCTCAAGGGAACGGTCAAGTAGAATCAACAAACAAAAATTTGGTGACCATAATGAGAAAGCTTGTTAATGAGTCTCAAAGTAACCGCACAAGAAGCACTATGTTGCTCTCTCTGGGTCGACAGATTATACCTAAAAGATCAATTGGGATGTCCCCTTTTCAAGTAGTGTATGGTGTGGAAGCCCAACTACCAATGACAAAGGAGCTACCGGCTTTATATTTGATGAAGGCCATTGAAGACACTACTTTCAGTGATTCTCTAGATAAAAGGATCACATATCTTCAAAAGTTGAATGAAGATAGGCTGCAGGTTTTTGATAGAATTTCTTCCCATCAAGAGAAGGTGAAATCTTTGTTTGACAAGAAAACTAGATCTAGAGATTTCAAAGTTGGAGACATTATTTTTCTATGGGATAAAATACATGAACCTCGAGGAAGCCATGGTAAGTTTAATTCTCTTTGGCTTGGTCCTTTTAGAATCAAGCACTTTGCTGGTGAAAATTCTTTCTATCTTGATTACATGGATGGATCCTCTCTCCCACTTCCTTATAGTGGGCAGTACCTAAAATTGTTCAAGTCCTAGGTGAATAGGAAGTCCTATGTATATTATATATAGGGTGTGTTTGCTTTCCCTTGCCTTCATTGTTTTCCTTTCCTAGTTTTTGGTGTGTTGTCTTCTGTATTGGTTTGCCCTTAACTCTTTTGCCCAATGGATAAGACACTGGTCTTCTTTCCCAGATTTTTTCTCGATCCTTGTCTTTCCTTGTTCCTACGATCTAGTTAGGCCATTCCCGTAAAGAAGAAAGTGTTGTCCTCTCAAAATTTCCCCTCTTTTGAAGGTTAGAATTTTGAAAATTTTGAGTTGGCACCTTTACTAATGTTCTAGTGAAGAGAAAACTTGAAGAGAGTGAAAATCATATTTTTTGGAATCTTTTTGGTGACTTATGGGTCTATCAAACATTTTTGTCCCTCATTTCCCAAGTACCTCTGGGCCTTCTGTTCCTGCTCGTCCACTTTCCTCGCAAATCCTTAATCATCAGCTTTATTAGAAATTTTTGGCCCATTTGTCCCAAGTTCACCCGGACTTCCTTTTCCCCAATCGTCCACATCACCCGCATGATCGGTACTTCACGTAATTTTCTCTCCATCTGTCCCAAATGCATCCGGGATTTTTGTTCCTACTTTCCCCACATTGCACGTCGTCACCATATCACGTCCTTGCATCCTTTGCGTATCCGAGTTCCCTGCACCGCCCATACTCATTTGGCTCACATTTCCTGCATCACCCGCGTCGGTCAGATTGTGTCTTCACGTCCCTCATGTCCCAAATGTACCAAAGACTTTCTAGGCCAGTTTTTCTCTACTTTTCCCACTTTTCATCTTTTTGAGTCGGTGCGAGGTGAATTTAATGCACATTTAATGACCTTCTCTCTCCTGAATGGCTATTTAATTGGACTATCACCTATGTATTTGTCACATTTCTCACTTGTCATCTCTTGCTCGAATCCTTGCCATTAAATTTGTTTTCTCATGCCCCTGTATCCCTTTGCATTTTCATCATGATTTTGATCTTGGAAAGCTATTCCCTGTGCATTGCAAAAATGAAGATCAAGTTTCAAGGTCAAGAACATGTGTCACCTCTTGAAACCTTTGTACCTGATATCGGAGATAGTGAGGTTTGGCATTTAGATTTTAGGGATTTTTGGGGTAGATTAACATGCTCTAATCCTACTCCCATGGCACAAATGATCAGTGATAATGGAATTACATACGTGGCTGGTTTTCCTATCTCTATACAGTGTGCGGACATGGTGCTTGCTTGTGGAGCCCATTTTAACCGGATACTAAGGAACTCACCAATGTGCATGGGGAATTAATTATGAAAATAGATGCTACCACAATTGTTGATGCCCTATGCATTCCAAATACCGAAGATTCCATAATTCTCACTCATGCCCAAGCTCAAACCCTATTCGACCAAGACAGTGAAAAATATAAGGCACGTATAGAAAAATCACGTTTAAAGAACCCTAAGAAAGGAGCGTCCCAACTCTCCAAGGCATTATTCAGGGTTGATTTTAATGAGGATCTGTCTGAATTTATTATTTTTCTCACCCGTATCATGGGGTTTCCTTCCACCAATGAGTTTCACTTCTGGATGTGCCCCTTCATAAACATCATCTGTGAGGGCAAGCAAAACATTAATTGGGCTGAAATTGTTTGCATGAATTTGACTGAGCAGTTGTCTAGTGTTCAATAGACTAAGAAGTTCTATATGACTTCTTATCTCATGTATACCTTGGCTGCATCCCGATAGTGGTTCGGTTTCACCTACATAGAGGGCCAGAAGAATGAGCCTATTTACGCATATTGCCCTCAATTTACCCTTGAAGCTAGCAATCACAATTTTAGAAGAGTCAATGATGCTTTCACCATGTATATTGTAAGACTCTTAGAGGGAAACACTACTAGGAGATTTTCTGATGAAGCTATGAACCTGATAGCCAAGTATGGGGCTTTCTTCATCCAATTCAGGAGGTTTTCATACATCAAGTTAGTTGGCTATGAAAGCACACCCTCAAGCTCCCTATGCTCTGCAGTGATAAAATGGCCCTAGTTGAAGTATGCAAGCAACTTGATAAGCTACATAGGACATGTAGAGATAAGAAGATCACTAGCTTGTATTTCCCTATCTCTTTGGGAAACTATACATGTAAAACAACTTTGGATGCCCAAAATGTAGAAAGGGCTATTACTTCTATCACTGTTCATTTCTTTAGACCCAGAAATTTCTTTGATCTAAAGAAGTTTATTAATCAAAACCTCAGGATAAACTATCATCACAAGCCAGATACTGAGGATTACTGGGATAATTGTGTAGATGACTTTGAAGCCATACAGAGGCACAATGGCAGACTCTCTCTACAACAAATCAGAGATCTCAATCTCTACTAGGTTCCTAAAGGATTTAAGGATGATGATGAGGACTTAAAGTCCTTTGAATATGATACAATAATCAAACACACTCCTTTAGAGGATCTGGATTGGTACAAAAGAGAGAGAGAGATGATTTGGTCAAGATTATGGCCCACGTTCTTGTAAGAACTAAAGTTTGGTTTGACAAGAAAGTTCGTGAGTTCAAGAAGAATCAAGGTGGATCTTCTTCCGTATATACCTCTACACTAAGAAAGGATGCACATACAACTAGTACCAAGGTACTTGAGCATACCCCTAATTCTTCCTCAATGAAAGATCCCGCGTCATCTACTCCTTCTACTCAAGTATACCAAAAGAAGATCAAAGAGGTTAAACAGAACCAATTAATGACCAATCTCTTTTTAAGCATCCAAAGTTACCTTCAGACTAGAGAACATTATTGTTCTTAGTGAGAGTGATGATGGTGAAGTGCCAAATCCTGCAAGGGCTCCCTCGGTTACTCAAGAAAAGAAAAGGAAATGTCTAGTGTTGAGCCTCCTAAGACTACGCACTCCTCTACAAAGGAAGCTCTTGATACTCCATCCACTTCTTTGCTAGAGAAACAAAGGGTTAAAACTCTAAGTTCCATGAGTTCAATTTCTCTTGGGCCCCTTGTTCCTTCCTCTTCTTCTTATACTTTTTCTTAGGTGCAACCCATGGTTGAAAACATGAAGAGGAAATATTCCTCTCGATAACGGGCCTGATTTTGATGCTGTAGCAGCTTTGCTAGGAACTACTCCTCCCCCTCTAGCAAAAAGAGCCAAGACCACCTCAAGGATAGTAACTGATGCTCAAGGCTAGTAGTTCTTGGAGGTTGTAAAGCCTAAAGTTGATAAGGCAGAGTAGGATCTCTTGGTCTCTGATTTAGAGATTTATAGAATCCCAATGGGGGAATCCACTCCTAAGAGTGAGGTTCATAACCTTCAAGAAATAGTGAAAAAGGTTATTAAATGAGCAAAGAAGGGCAAACAAACTATAGAACAATTGGAAGAATAGAATCAAGTTCTTTCCAAATTTATCAATTCATTATTGGCCAAAGATAAGGTTTTGGATCCTGCCCCACTGGCTGCTCTTCCACCCCCAATGATTCTCATCCAGGATGAATTTCAGAGCATAAAAGACATACATAAGTATTCTACTTATGGGAAGGCCATTGAGACCATGGTGGATGACATGATCATAGCAGGCTTTAATTTCATTGAGGAAGCCTTCAAGGCCAACGAGAAGGTGGCCAACTTGCAGCAGAAACTCTCCTCCTTGATCAAAGCTATGGATAAAGAGCTAAAACTCTGGAGTAGTTGTATTACGGTGGACCTCTGCCTAATGGGCCAAACTGATGAGAAGATCCTGTTGGTCAACAATGTATTTGATGATGCCAAGAATAACTTTTCAAAGGCATGGATTTTCAGTGTCGAATGGAAGATGAAGGTTCTAGAAGAAGCACTGGGAGAATTAAGGAACGTATGGCAGAGGGGAGAGTATTTTAAAACTTGTGTTTCATCTAGCCTTTAAAGATATCCACTACCAACTTCAAGATGAAATTTCAGGCATTCCCTTCTCTTCTCAATAAATCAAAGCTCGGTTCATAACATTTGTCAAGGATGACTTGTTTAGAGATTTGTTAATTACCAAAGAGAAGATAAGGACATTTTCTTCCTTCAATCTACAATTGCTGAGGCCAATAAAGAATACATGGAGCATACCGAGTTTGATAAAGATATGGAGAAAATATAGGCACTTGGAATCATGCCACTACTAACACCATAATTCCAAGAGGCATGGAATAGCGAAAGCATTGAAGAAATTTAGATATTGGATCCTCAAATCAGGTGGGCCCACCTTAGCCATAATCGGATGTTTCTTCTTCTCGCTTATCTTTTCTCCTATTTTTAAGTGTCGAGATCCTTATAAATTAAATAAGGACATTATATTGGGCATTTCCTTAATTAATATTTTATTTAAAATAAATGGTTACCAAGTGTAATTAATTTGTAAGCTATATAATGAAATCTCCATACCATTCAAAAGGGATAGAACTCTAATTATTTTTAAAAGTGTAAAAGAGTAAAAATCTATCAATACAAGAAGATTCCCCTTTCTATTTCTATCATTTTATTCAGATCTTTCCTATCTCATAAAAGTATTGAATCATTAATCTATTTTGCATCAATAAGATTTGTATTCTTGTGGATGTCATCTCTAGAACTTTGTGTCTATGAAATAAAATCTTATGGCTTTAACACAAATGATTTTGTTCTATATGATCCTAGTTCAACATTTATAAGGAATTGTATGATCCAAGAACACACTGAATCGGAGGAGATCCAAGAACACACCGGATCTGGAGTAGAAGAAAGGAAGGATTTCAGAATTCAGAGTCTATAAATATATGTAAGTCAGAAATGTTTAAATCTGTCCATGTACTTGTCAGAGTTAATGGAAGTTTGAAGTTTTTGAATATAGATCATTTTGATGAATTTGAGAATGTGTTTGATTCAGATGATGTGTTTGATGTTGTAGTAATGATATTAGTAGATCTATTCGAGCGTATGCAATTAGATATTCATTTAATATTTGGTCAGTATTAATATGGTTGATACTGTATATGTTGTGTTACAAGTCGAGTTAGAATATAAGTTGATGATCATTAATGATTTCAGTATCTTTGAAGATTACTTTGAAACAAGATGTGTTTGCAATAGTCCTTGGTTGTATAAAAGAAACATATCCACCGTGGAGTTATGTTACTATCATTCACATATATGGTTGGTAGATAAGAGTGGCAGAATGTATATCTGTGTTTGGATTAAAGTGTTTATGTTAAGTGGTGCTTGTTTAGAATGGTATCAGAGCTAGCAAAAGAGAATCGGAAGTGTCAGCAATATTCAGAGTTGTGAATTGTATCTTCAGAAGTAAGTTCAGTGATCTTTCAGCATTTGTGTAAACGCAAGTTTATATACCCCAGTATAATCTGCAGGTGTGGCCATCGCAACCGTAAGACGCCGTTTGTCAGGCGCAACAGTAAGACGAGTTTTGCCCGAGGAGTGTCGCAGATTTTTGGTTCTTTGCTTGTAAGTCCCACAATGGCTGATCAGTCTCCCCGAACTTCTACTGTAGATTCCGAAGATACATCTCTGGATTAGTTTGTCTGATGTTTTCTCAGTCAATGAAGAAATTAATATTATTGATGAGTCGAGTCCCACTCCTGAGTGGCGACTTCCTAGGAAAGCTTATAATGAAGTTTATTCCCATTTAAATAGGTTTCAGCTTTTAGCTTCCACAGTCTTTAAGACTAGGGAATCCGTCATTCAAGTTTCACAGAGTAATAGTTGTGAATATAATATCCCTTTAATTGATAAAGCTGATGTCAAGTCCCTTAAGCGTCAAACCACTTATAAATTTGCTCATATCGGCTGTGTACAAATAGGAATCACACCTTTATTTCGCCGCGGTTTGAATGCTAGTATTTTATGTTGTCTTTTAGATTTACGTTTTGATAATTTTAAGGATAGTTTGTTAGCAGCAGTCCAAACTGGCCTCCATACAGGGCCTGTATCCTTTGAGGTATACCCTAACTACCCAGTGTCTTTAACCAAAGAAGACCTTCTGCAAGATGTCTTAAAATTGCACTTAGCAACCACAGGTTTAAATATGCGCAAAGGATCTTGTCCTCTTGCCGTCCATTATAAAATCATTTACCGTCTGGTCAATACCATGAACCCAGCTGTTAAACACGGCACGTCCAAGGGCAGTAGCGTGGTGACTCACGTGAATTTAGAAACTCAGAAGATTGAACCTGAGTTAATTTCATGGTCAGACATCAAGGTCCCAAAAGAATGGACCCTTGCAAAAAAGTTTGTGCAGACATCTCAGCCAAAGCTTGAAAATGCAACTGCAGTAACAGAAGGCAGAAATGATGTGACACTCAGTTTTAGAAGAAACTCAGATGTTGGTAAAGCATCTGACATTGATAGATCTAAAAGAATTCTGAATAGAAGCAATTCTGTAGCTTCTACATCTTCTTATTTTTCAGTTGGTGAATCATCTAAGCCTCAAGAGGCTAAGAAAGAAGATGAAAAGATATTTTTATGTAGCCATAGATCATTAACCCATGATCCTTCTACTGACTTTTTATGGTGCTCAGATTGCGAAAAGTTAGTCAGTCAGAAGTACGCCCCTGTCAACGGGCCTACAATAAACATGGCTTCAACAAGTACGAGGACTCCATTTCCTCCTACAGATCAGCATGAGCTGATTTCACCTGATGAGACTCAAAAGGCTGTATTCTGGTATCAAAGAGCAGTCAATAAGGAGATAGAGCCATCTGAAAGCTCTAAAATGCTCAACTGGACCAACAAGGCACTATTATCTGTGAATGAAGAGGTATGTTCTCAATCTGAAAAGCTTTCAAGTTTGGAAAGAACACTTAAAGCTATAGAATTGAGAAAGAAAGGAGACACTGCTGGTGCTTTAAGATTGTTAAATTCTAGATTTGATAAAATGGAAGAATCAGAAAGAGGATAGAAAGCACAGCACACAGTCTTGCTACAAGCCTACCAGAGGCAGTCACACATAGAGTCACAGATATATTGTTCAACCCTTGGTTGATCATACAGTTGGTTTGAAAAGCACAATCATAGCCAGAACACAACAAACAAATGAATTGTTAGAATCAGGTCTGTCACAAATTCAGGATGAAAATGAAAAGACACACAGCAGGATAGATGATATCCAAAAGTGTCTAACCCAAGAACTTCCCAAGATCTTTCCAAAGATCAATGAGTTGAATAGTAGACTAACACCTAGAAAAGAAGGTGACTGGTCTCAAGCCGTCTCATGGACAGAAGTCCAGAATCTAGCCAGTCCAACTCCAAAGAAGTCATACAAGGAAGTTCTAGAAGAGTATAAACCTTTGTTCTTTAAGGACAAAGAAGTAAACATGCTAAGCATAGAGGGTACTGAATCTCACATTGAGAATCCAGAATTCACACCACCATTGTTTGATGAACATATGGGTGAAAGCAGTACTCTAGGTTTCCAGTCAACCACAAAGGTCCAAACACTTCAGCCAAATTTCTACAGAGTAGAATGTAAGACCGTGGCTGAGATAAAAGAAATAATCCATGCCATGATAGGATGGGGCAACACTCAAAAAGAAACCTATGGCAGAACACCTCAAAATATTGCTGCCACTATAGTCAATGGCTTTGTAGGCATTCTTAAAGAATGGTGGGATGTACTTCCCAACAAAGCAGCAATCTTAGATTCAGGTTTCACTGGCCTCACAGCAGCTCTTATCAGAGAATTCATCGGTAATATAGACGATGACAAGATGATGAACACAGCCATGTTCCTCAGAGCTCGCTTATGTGATATGACTCGCATAAAAGAATACCAATGCTTCATGCAGAAGCTTTATTACAGTTCAGGTAATATTAACGATGAGACTATGCGTCTCCGTTATATAGAGTCATTTCCGCCTTTCTTTGCTACACAATACAGAAAGGCCATGCATGGAATGAAAACTTCAGAATTAAGTTTTGGGCACATCAACCAGATAATAGATCAGTGCAATGCCAAGATGTGCAAAGAAAAATGGGAACGCAAACAAGCGTTCAAACACCAAAAAGCTCTCAGCAATACTTTCTGCAATCAGTATGCTTTAGAACCCTTTGATGCCCTGAACTAGAAATCCAATCTTCCAAGAAGAAATCTTCTTGCAAAGATTGTCTTTTTTCAAAAGGGGGTGAGTGGCGGCAGAAAAAGAAAAAGAAACATAAATACAGAGAGCAGTTCAGAAAAGGAAAGTATAAAGAGCAGTTCCAGAAAGGTAAACCCAGAACGAAATATAAATTTCGTAAGTATAAACATTTGGGTAAATCAAACAGGTTTAAACCTACCTGTTATATTTGTAAAGATGCTCATTATGCTAATCAGTGTCCACAGAGACATACAGAGAAAGGTAAGGCAAAGGTAAATGCCTTAACCAGTAAAGGCATAGAAGAAGAAGAATATGCTTTTATTTCTGACACTGATAGTTTATCATCTGATATATCTTATGTCTCCATTGAAGGAGAAAATTGTAATAATATTCAAAGATGCTTCATCAGATGAAGATAGTACTGACAGTGGGTATAGCTCAATTCCTTCCTTTACTCATTTCAGTATAAATATGGTATCTGACTTTGTTCATCCCATGATACCACCAAGTGCAGACTTGCTCAGAAGACAAGTTGAGAGTCTCCAATCAGTCTATGACAGTTGTCCCCCTTGGGACACAACAAGGAAGATAGCTCTTCAGAAAGAGCTCAGAAATCTGCAAGACAGATACTTAAGACAGAATGAATTGGAGCAGAGCCAGGCACAAAGCAGAGCTGAATCAGAAATAGAAGAGCCCTTTGAAGCATTTCCAATACGGCCTCCATTCCAGCAGAGAGTCAGACAGAGACAAATTCCCACCAGGGGAAGGTTTGGAGCATGGCGTGGAAGAGGAAGAGGAATCAGTCCTCCTGTTTACTCCTCTTATGAGCCAGGACAATCATCAGAAAATCCAGCTTCAAGGCAGATGTACAAGGCCTGGAGAAGATCCAGGATTGAATTACTTGAGAAGGTGCTTGCTAAGGCAACTGAAGAATATAGCAAGCTCATAGCTGAGGAAGAAGGTGAGAAAGAAGATTCCACGGAGAATCTTGAAGAAACATACCATAATCTGGCAACAGAAGATGACCAGCCATCACAGCCAAAGGTATGTACATTAAGCTGCACCCAGAATCCCTTTATAGCAATCACTATATGCATTCCACATATAAAGCCTTATGTTTTGGATGCCATGATTGACACGGGTGCTGAGATTAGCCTTATCAGACAGTATGCTCTCCCTAGTGACTGTTGGGTTAAAACCCACACTAAGATCAAGTTTGATAAAAGAGAGGTAGTCTGCAAATCAATGGCTAAGGTAAAATTAGATGTTGAAGGACATTCTATTGACATAGAGTTCTATCAACACAATATGGAGAATTATGACTGTCTTCTAGGAGTTGATTTCCTGCAGCAATGTAATACATTCAGCATCTCCCAGAACAGTATTCAGTTGTTTGAGCCTCCTATCTCCATTCCCAGAAGATACTCTTTTCAGAGTATTGTTCCTTTACCTCAGAAGGTAAAGACTGTCAATAATACCTGGATTCATAAATCTATTTCTAACAATGCTGTTAATATTGAAGAAATAGTTTCCAGGATTAAGAAGAACGTCTGCAGCGAAGATCCACATGCTTTCATCAGCAGAAAGAAGCATTACTGTTCTTTGGATCTTCAGATGATCAAAGATGACAAGGGCAATGAAGTGCTACCAAAGTTCAAAGCACATCATAAAGGCATGCCCCCTGCAGAGAGAAAAGAATGCCAGGGTGAGATACAGAAACTGATCAAAGCAGGATTCATCCAAGAATCCAATTCACCATGGGCATGTTCAGCCTTTTATGTGAACAAGAGATCTGAACAGATCAGAGGAAAGAAAAGGCTTGTAGTGGATTATAAGCCACTGAATAAATTCATAACTGCTGTACAGCATCCCATTCCAGCCAAGGATGATATCTTGAGAAGAATCAAAGGATCTCATGTCTACAGCAAGTTTGATCGAAGAGCGGATTTTGGCAAGTGTTCTTGCGCAATGAAGATATGTATAAAACCGCTTTCATTGTACCAGGTGGTCAATATGAATGGAAAGTTCTTCCATTCGGTCTCAAGACAGCTCCCTCTATTTTCCAGAAGATCATGGACAAGAATCTTCGGTGAGTTGTCTGATTTCCTAATTGTTTACATTGATGACATTCTCATATTTTCTAAGTCACCAAAGGAGCATTTAACTCACTTAGAAAAGTTTTATGAGACTGTATATAAAAATGGGATCTGCTTGTCTCCCACTAAAATGGAAATCTTTAAAGAAGAAATAGACTTCCTTGGTATCACAATCAGTTCAGGAACAATTTCTATGCAGCAGCATGTGATTACAAATATACAGAATTTTCCTGACCAAATCCTAGAGAAACAACAATTGCAGCGTTTCTTAGGATGTATCAACTATGTTGCTGGTTTTTACCAGAACATAGCAGCTGATCGTGTACTGCTAAATAGTAGGCTCAAGAAGAATGCTCCTGGATGGAATCAGGACATGACCAGAGCAGTACAAAGGATTAAGAAGCAAGTACAAGAACTCCCGGCAATGTCACTTCCAGGACCTGGCAAGAAGATCATTGAATGCGATGCCAGCGAACAATTTTGGGGAGCTGTACTCAAGGAAAAGGCCGAGAATGATAAAGAGAAGGTATGTAGATTTGCCTCAGGAGCTTTCCAAGGCTCTGAGTTAAATTATCATTCTTCCCATAAGGAATTATTAGCTGCTAAAAAGGCCATCAAGGCTTTCCTGTTCTTCGTGCAAAATGAAGAATTTATTTTAAGATCTGACCTCAAAGATTTCAGAAAAAGGTTAGATGGCGGAGATCCAGCTAATAAGGTAGCCTTCAACAGACTCCAAAGATGGGGTCTTTGGTTTGACAACTTTGAGTTCCAAGTAGAGCACATATCAGGCAAACAGAATGCTCTTGCAGACTTTGTCAGGAGAACTCAACACTTCTAAGAATGTCAGCGTAACACAGGTTATCCATGAATCCCATGGCACTGTATGGGATCATCGACATGCAAAGGAACAAATTGATGCACTAGTACCTGTGACAACAGGATGTCACAAGAAGCTCAAACTCTTCTGGTCTCTAGAGATCTTATAACTACACAAGAGTTCGCCATGTCTGAACTTGAATGTAAACTTTATGATCCTGACATACCAGGTCATGAGTTTCATACTTTACAAGAACCCTTGGTCAAGTGTGTTTACAGTGGCAATGGAGATCTCTCTACGCAGTCGAGCAACCGGATTTCCTACCTGTCGAAGGTCTCAGACTCAGGCAGCTGATACCAGAAAGGACACATTGTGGCGGTTCGAATTTTCAAGGATGTGGCCTGAAGAACATCCTTTGCAGACATATATGGAACCGACCTCCTTCTCTGGGAGACAGGAAGTACATCTCTTCTCACTTCAAGTACTTTCTTTCAAAATTTCTCCCTTCTAAGTTATCTAACTCTCCTCTGTTAAATGTGCATCCGGATACAGCCAGAAATATCATTATTCAATGTAAGATCCCATGGTATGTTAAGGCACATTATTATATTAAGATTAATCACAGGAATTTGGTTGAAAGACCAAATGCAACTCTTTGGAGGAGAATTCTTCTGCATCACACCATGGTCGTGCGACCACCAGCTCCTGATCAAGATCTCAGAATCCTTGATCACTATTTGTTCCCTACACGGCGCCATTTGCAACCTGACACAGATGGTACAGCGAATATCTCGCATATGGCTGGAGCAACATGAAAGGTTACTTCCTGGAGCACCGACAAGAAATGATTCCACATCATCTTCTGATGATGATGACTCCAGACCTGCCAGGACCCTCTGTCCTCTTCGAATAATTGAGTGCGCTCCGCACTATCTGTCATGATGATAGGCATGTTATCATCTTCTCTTTTCAGGATTCCTTCTTATCCTGCTTTTAATAAAGTTATCCGACAGGCTTGTTGTCGGTAGTTAGCTTTTGTAGGTGCGTGGTGGACCCATTGGCATCTTTGTACCTTTGGGTGGTGTCGTGTCTTGCTTTTGGTGAGTGGGCTGTACTCACTGAGGAATCTTACCGATTACCTCTTGCTCCGGTTTCCGGTCTTCCCGTATCCGGTGAAAAGCTTTGAGTTGCCTATTTAATAGCGCATCCTCATTTCATTCACTACACTGGATCTGGGAGATACAACAACACACTGGATCTGGAGTAGAAGAAAGGAAGGATTTCAGAATTTAGAGTCTATACATATATGTAAGTCAGAAATGTTTAAATCTGTCCATGTACTTGCCAGAGTTAATGGAAGTTTGAAGTTATTGAATATAGATCATTTTGATGAATTTGAGAATGTGTTTGATTCAAGACGTGTTTGATATTGTAGTAATGATATTAGTAGATCTATTCGGAGAAGATGCAGAATTAGATATTCAATTAATATTTGGTCAATATTAATATGGTTGATACTGTATATGTTGTGTTACAAGTCGAGTTAGAATATAAGTTGATGATCATTAATGATTTCAGTATATTTGAGGATTACTTTGAAACAGAAGATGTGTTTACAATCGTCCTTGGTTGTATAAAAGAAATATATCCACCGTGGAGTTATGTTACTATCATTCACATATCTTTTCCCGTTTCCTAGTTCTTATGTCCTTTTGTATTGATAATCGATCATTTAAAACACTTCCATGATATCAAAGTTCCTCTTAAAAACTAAACGTTGTACATTTGTAAATAGGTTTTTGTCTTTAAATAAGGGAACCTCTCCCATTAAAGAGGAGGGACTTCTGTCCCCCGATCATGCTGCTTTGATTGAAGTCCTTATTTGACAACCAACACAACGCACACACTATGAGCCATCCAATCTGTCTGTGAATGATTTCACATCATAAATCCAGATTGAGAAATTATCTGAGTATATAGCGAAGTTACACGCTTATGAGGATATTTCTTTTAGATTGTGTCAATAATTCACAAATCCCTTTCAATATTATCTTGGTACCACATATCAGATTTTTTCACGTAAGTTAACACCTCTTTCATGTACCACCAAGTATATAGAAAGGATGAGCTTCTTCCATGTACCTTCGGTTATATCGAAGGGCATGTATATAGAAATATTTGGTATATCAGATTGATAGTATATAGATTGGCGCACCTTATACTTGGAGTGATAAGAGCCTAACCATGTCAGTGATTTCTGCAAAATGGGCACCAATGCCCCTAATTTTTTTCTTCCAGATTCACAACTACTTAGAGGAAACAACTATGTTGCATGGAAGAAAAAAATCAAGACACAACTTTACTTTGAAGAGATCTGCATGTCAGGACTGGTACTCACCGCATCAACTACCGATACAACACAACAACGACAATTTGATAAAGAAGATTAGAAGGAAAAACTCATCATCTTGTTTAGAGTTTTTGACGATGTGCAACCCCACATTCAAGATGCCAAAACAACCAAATAAGCATGGGATAAGTTGAGCATGGTGTACGAGGCCAAAAAAATGTCATTCTGAATTTGCAAAGTTAGTTACATACACTAAAGTTCAAGAAAAATGAAAAAATCAAAGCTTTCTTAAGAAGAGTTGCAAAGTTGAGGGCTTCACTTCTAGCCCTAGGAGAAGTGGTCATAGATGAATCTCTCACTCCCATTGTTATGAAATCTCTCCCTTCTTCTTACCGTATTTTTTAACAACACTAAACTTTCTAGATACGGCGCTTAGTTTTAACAAACTAGTAAATCTACTGCAGCAAGAGGAAGCTATGCATAATAAGGATGATGAAGAGGAGCAGACACTTTCTTTACATAAAAATGGAAAGGAAAAGGTAAAGTAAAATCTAATTCCTATCAAAAGTCCCAAAATCAACATCAGCATCAAGGGGACAATCAACAGAAGAAGAAATGTCCAATTTATAAAAGAGGACATGACTTAAAATATTGTTGGTATAATACTTACAAGAAAGGTTCATCAAGAAACTCTTGACCTCCACAACAACAATCTCACAAGGGAAATTCTAGCTAAAATCAAGGGAAGAAAATGGTAACTAGAAAAGAAAACCCTATCAGCAAGGAAATATTGTTGAGCAACAAGAATAGTCAGATAATGAAGACTACTTGTACACTGCTCGATCAAGTGAACCCTCCACGTCATCTAGTGATGTCTGGTATATTGATTCGGGAGCCACTCAACACATGACCTGCCACAAAGACTGGTTTACTTCAATGAGGGACACACCTTCGAAAAACCATGTTTTGTTGGGTGATGATTCTTCATATACAGTTTAGGGGATTGGGAATATTTCTCTACCCCTTGGTTCATGTAACTATAGACTATCAAATGTCTTATATGTCCCTGGGTTGACTAAAAATCTACTTTCATTTAGTAAACTCCTAGATCACAACTTAAAAATTGACTTTGATAGTCATTCCGGCAAGAAAACATGTTTAATTCGAGACAAATCATGAGGCTCGAAAATAGTTGCAAAATCCTCCAATGTGGGACGCATGTTCCAGCTTGATTTTGTCCACAAAGATGATTAGGAACTTGTGGCTAAGAACTCTACCTCAGCACAGTTATGGCATCAGAGACTTGGTCATGTTAGTTTCAAGTATCTCGAGACACTTCGTCGGTGTAATATGGTACATGGGTTACCATCTCTTCAGAAGGATATAGATAAGTGTCCTCACTGCCTAGTAGGAAAACAACATAGAGATTCATTTCAGAAGAGTAATTTTTGAGCTCATGGAAAGCTTGATCTGGTTCATACCGATATTCATGGTCTAATGCAACCAATTCATTTTGTATTTCAGTACTTCATGCTTTATGTTGATGAATTTTTAAGAAAATTTTGGATTTTTGTCTTCGCAAGAAAAGTGAAGCTTTTGAAACCTTCAAGAAGTTCAAAGTAGTTGTTGAGAACAAAACTAGTCATCACATCATAACTCTCTACTCAGATCAAGGGGGAATTCACCAATAATGAGTTCAAAGACTACCTACAAGCTCATGGGATTCATCGACAAATGCCTCCTCCACACACACCGCAATAGAATGGTGTTATTGAGAGAAGAAATCGTACTATCATGGAAATGGTGTGATGCATGATTGATGACTCTAGACTAGCAAAGACATTTTGGGCAAAAGCAACAAAGACAACAATGTATTTGTTGAATAGAGTTCCCACAGTTGCTCTTGACAGAGTAACACCACATGAAGCATGGTCAAAGTGGAAACCATCTGTTTCACACCTTAGAGTATTTAGGTGCAAAGAAAGTATGCACATACCCAAGAAGAACAGAAATAAATTGGATATGAAGTCACAGAAACTCATTTTCATTGGCTACAGTGAATAAACTCTTGGGTATAGATTGATGGATCCGAAGACCAAGAGAGTCTACACCAGTAGAGATGTTGATTTCTTTGAGAAGAAGGAAGCAGAGTCTCCTCCTCCAAACTCACCTGATGTAGATTCTTCACCAAAGAAAAAATTAAGTTGATGTTCCCACAGATGATGAAAGTGATGATGGGGATGTTGGTGATGATTAGATAGAACCACAACCTACAAGAATAGTTCAACGTATGCTTAAGTGGTGTACTATCACATTATGAGATGTAATAATGGATGCTACACTCGATACATCCACCCCTGGACCACGTACTAGCAATAAAACAAGAGAAGAAGTTAAATTTTTTTTTATGCGTAGATTTATTGAATCTGATAAGCCCTCTACATCCTAGGAATCCCTACATTCAAAATCTTGGAAAGATGACATGGACACTAAATATCAATCAAGAATGAAAAACAACACTTGGTAGCTTTTCAATCTTCCATCGGGAAGAAACCCATTAGCTGCAGATGGATATTCAAAACAAAGTACAAAGTAGATGGGACAAAGTGAAAATTATAAAGTAAGAATAGTAGCAAAGGGGTATGCACAAAAATAAGGTAGTGACTATGAGGAGACATTTTCTCCCATAGCTAAGATCAAAACAATCAGGATGATCTTTGCTCTAGTTACACAATTTGGTTGGAAAGTCCATCAAATGGACATAAAAAGTGCCTTCTTGAATGGATATTTATAAGAAAAATTCTATATGACTCAACCTGAGGGATATATTATACCTGGTCAAGAAGAAAAGGTATGCAGACTCGAAATCTTTGTATGCCTTAAATAGGCACCCCAGAATGGTACATCAAAATTGATGAGCATCTCATAAAACATGGATTTGTTAGAAATCCATACGATCTCAATCTTTACCTCAAAAATAAATGGGGGGAGATTGTGATTGTTGTTTTCTATGTCGACGATCTAGTCATCACTTTGGTAGTTCGAGGAGGATGATTGATACAATGAAGAAATATCTTAATCGATTGGTGTACATGAATGATCTCGGGTTAATGCACTATTTTCTTGGATTGGAATCATGGTAGAAAGAGAACCACATATTTTTTTCTCAAATGAAATATACCAAGACAACACTCAATAAATTTAGGATGATGGATTACACACCGATTGTTACACCTATGGAGAAAAATTGTAGTTATCTCATTCAGATCCATCTCCTGAGGTAAATTCCACTCTCTATCGGTAGTTGATTGGGAGTCTCATTTACCTAACTTACACTAGACCAAATATCTACTTTGTAGTGAGCTATCTATCCAGGTTCATGCCGAAACCCAAAATTTGTCATTGGAAAGTAGCAAGGCACATCTTGAGATATCTTAAAGGATTAGTGGATCTTGGTCTAGAATACAAGAAGAATGACAACTTCTTCTTGTCAAGATATTTGGATTCAGATCATGCAGAAATATTGATGACAGAAAATCCACTTCAGGATTTGTGTTCTTTATGGGATCTAGACCAATATCATGGGGAAGCAAGAAACAACACTTTGTTTCTCATTCTTCCACAGAAGCCAAGTATCGTTCTATAGGAGAAGCTATTTGTGAAGTGATTTGGCTACATCACATACTCAAAGGACTTGGAATACCACAAGACAAACCGACCACCATGTATGTTGACAATGAAGGTGTTCTCAAACTTGTTCACAATCTAGTTTTTCATGAAAGAACAAAACACATTGAGGTATAGGTACATTTCATACGTAAGCATGTCTTGAAGCACAATATAAACTTTAGTTTTGTCCAACAACTAAACAACAAGCAGATATCTTCATGAAGTCACTTGCACATGACAAGTTCGAGTTCTTGCATAGATTTCCTCTCCTCATCCCTTAAGGCAATGCAAAATTAACAGGGGGAATGTTAGGTAAAATTTAGTTTACCCAGTTAATTATGCATTTACCTTAGTTAATTATGAATTAATGGTAAGTTGTTATTAATCATTTATTATTTGTAATTGGGAATAGTATTCTCGTACATGTCTTTTGTCTTTATTATATTTGTTATATGGTAATACTGTTTCAAAACCATATATTTTCAATTTATATGTGCATGGGATTATTTATTGTTGCACTGTTGCAACATCTTGTTTGTCTATACCTGGATGTACAATTCCTATAAGAATTGCAACACTCCATTGTAATTTAAATTGATTTCACATTAATAAAACTATACAAAGCTTCATCCCTGTTTGTGAAATTACACTTCCGACTATACCGCAACAATTTTTTTATTCAAGTTAATATATATACCCACACCAAATCTGAATTCACGTAAGGGTTCAATATAAGAACTTTTAACATCCACGAGGCTAGTTGAAAGATGAAAAAGCACATTATTCTTATCATGTACATGTAATTGTACCTATAATTGTGAATGTAATTAGACTCGTAAGAGAACAAAAACCCAATAATCATATTATTATTGCCACATGCATGTAATTACATCTAAATTGAAATTTATCTTGGTCTAAAGTAAACACACCGCTCTCCGTTGAAAAATCAAACCCCAGGACGAAGAGGACTCGTGGGGATGCATTTTTTTTCAAGACAACATCATCCCCGTCTCATTCCAACAAATAGTGTTTTGTGAAATCACCTCACCAAATCTCATAAAAAATTCCCGTCACAAGTGTTGTTTGTGCTCCATGTAACATATTTGTGCTTACCACTTCATTTCCATTGGTAGAATAAACAACCTTGGAGAGCCTAAATGTAACAAATAGATGTATCAATATAGAAATTCTAATAATATATTTCTTTATTATTTGTTGTTGTATAATCTATATAGTATGAAATCATGTCTAGAATGTTAGTTATTTCAAATTTCTTCATTTTGTTTGCAGATTCCTCCTTTATAATATATATTAACTAGATACATCTAATATCGCTAACATTACAACCTTCAACCTCCACTAAATGCAAAAGAATTACAAGAAAATTAACTAACTAATGTTGCGGTTGGCTAAACATTAACTAATATTATAATAAAATTTGTTAGGTTATGTTAAGGCATAACCTCTTTTGGTGGCGGCAAGAGGATACGACATTTGTGGGTTTTTCTCGGATTTTAAAGCATTCATAGATTGTGTTTGTGTGATGGGTGGGACCAATTAATGAATATTACTAATTACATCAGACATCAATTATAAATCTTGGAGACACATGTTGAAGATTGGAATGAAGGTGCTCGACATCTCTTTTTAAGCATTGTCTATATCGGGCCTTTGGAAATCACTGTCACAATATCCATGTTCACTATGGGTGGCATCATCAAATGCATTAACCTTCTTCCTGTGAAGAGGTCAAGGTTGACTCGGTAGTATGGAATATTTTTCATGATGGTGGTGTTACGTCATTTATGGAAAGACTATCTAGTCACTCTGTCTGAGTAACCAATAGTGTGCTAGAACCTGGAAGAAAGGAAGAGTCAAAGTGGGAAAGATGATTTTTTTATTTTGACAGAGTCCATTATGGTTGCAACAAGGCTCCTCACGAGGGGTGCATTTATTTTAAATGCTTGCTTCGGGAGGAGATGGATGATTTCCTATATCCTGGTGACAATGTATCACTCAGGCTATGAATGGGACTCACTTCCACAACCTTGGGATAGGGTTTCTGAGCAATTAAGGAGGTACTTCACACTACAGTGATGCTACAAAGTGATCTATGGACCTCAATTTTTCTTCTTACACATCTTTGACATGATCGGAAGGTAAAATTTGCAGATTTTTTGTTTCAATTGCTTGAGAGGTCCCTTAAAATGGCTAGAGAAGATGAAGGTCCTTTCCTACACCAAGGCCTTTTATATTTTCTCTTTAAAATGGAAGCTTCCTAAAAATAAATCTCATGCTTCCCCTCTAAGCCAAGAAAGTAGCATCATGTCCCCTCCTCTTACACACATAGATCCCTCTTTCCATCACCATCACGACCGCCTTCATCTCCCTTTCGACTCTGATTCAAACATCATGATCATTAGCCAAAGTGGTCTGGTGGTCTCCCTGTTCTTTCACTCTTGGGTCTCCCTCATCTTCTCTAGGAAGCTCGTAACCCTTCGGACACCTTAGAGCACTCTCCTAAGGTCTTTGAACCAATTTCGACTAGGAATCTACTTCCTCTCCACCTCTTGCCAACACTTCTCTAGCTTCTCCTCTCATCTCCATAGACATTGTAATGGATACAACCGACTCAACTCACCTAATCATGGAAGCATGTGTGGCTGCCCTCCCACCTTTTTGCATGGAAGTTAGCATGGACTCGAAATTTTATATGTGTTGTGGATCTCTCCTTGGTTTACCCTAATTCTCCTCTTTTACAAAAATGGGCTTCCCACTATAACTTCTAACACAAACATTTAGAAAATATATTTCCGATTCGCACGAGGCCATTGAAGATTATGTTACACTCAGTATATTTTATCAAGGAATGGAAAAGTCATACATGACTTAGATGAAAATCAATGAAAAATTCCTGAAACACATTAAGTTAGTGTACGTGTTAGTTCAAGGAAGCTCTACTACCGATGCTAATGATGAAGCAAATACTCTCATGAATATCCATAGAATGTAATTTGGCTTTGTTTGGTTTGGGAATTTTTGGTTTTTGTTTTTTGTTGCATACGAGATTGTTCTCTTCTTGTTTCACTGTAATATCTAGCCATGAGGGATTTTTTGTGCAAGTATGCAGGTCATTTGGGAAAACCCACTTTTACTCTAATTCCAAATAGTTTTATGTTTTGGCATATCATATTTGCGGCTAAGCTCCTAATATATTAATGATTTTTATTACATCATTAAGATCACTATGCTCCAAATTTTGTGTCTTGGTATAACCTAAGCGGCTTCTCGATCATATTATCCTTCTTTATTTTGATAAAACCTGAAACCACCAAGATCCACAAATTTATGGTATGGCATAATGTACCATTGTCTAATATCAAAATATAATTATCTTACTAGTTAAAGTGCTAGCAAAAACTAAACTTGGAATATTATATTGTGGGTTTAGCACTAGAAAATTTATGAATATATGCCTCTAATTTATTAGATGATGTAAAATATCTTAATTATGAATTATTAAAACCTAGTGATGAAATCACCAAATAACATGTTGTGGCAAAACCTAATGCTGCAAAGATCAAAATAATATATTGTTTAAGTACCTAATGGGACTCACTAAGCTTAAACTGTGTTGATTCAAATTTGTTAAATCTCAGTCACCATTAAGATCAAAATATTATGTTTTGGCGTAACTCATTGACAGCCAAGCTAATAATATCTTATTTATTTTGTTTAAACATAGTGAGCACTAAATACCAAATATTATGTTGTGTCATAATCTAGCGAACACTAAGCTCAAAATATCATTCAATAATATGTTAAATGATAACAACCACTAAGCTCGAAATAATATATTATGGAAGTACCTAGTCTCCGCTTAGTTCAAAATATGTTAATTTAATTTGTTTAATCATATCGATCGTAACCTCCATATATTATGTCATTGTTTAAACTAGCGTTAGCTAAGTTCAAAATATCTTCCTGTAATTTGTTAACTGTTGTAAAATATTGTAACTATGAATTATTGAACCCTAGAAAATTCAATCTCCAAATAATATGTTGTGGCATAGGCTACTAGCTGCTAAGCTCAAAGTATCTGAAACCACCAATAGTCTCCAAATATTATGTGGTGGCATAACCTAGCGGGCGCTAAGCTTGAAATATATTAATTCCAAATCTTAAATGCATACAAAAATTTAACTAATTTATACTGGTCTTGATTGCTATAAAGATCTCCAAAGTCAATGTCTTTCTTTTGTTTGTTAGATACTATTGATTTTTTAATCTCAAAATATTATATGTATAAGTTCTTAATTTCTTTTGTTGAAACCTAGAGACTGCTAAGATCCTAATATTATGTTGTGGCATAACCTAGTGGCAACTAAGTTGAAAATATCTTAGCTTAATTTATTAAATCCTAACCAGCAATAGGCTATAAAGATTGTGTGGTGGAATAAACTAGCGGGCGATATGCTTGAAATATCTTAATTTGAAATCTTAAAATAATACAATAAAGTCTACTAATTTATACATATCTTGATTGTTATACATTTCTCCAAAGTTAACATGGTTGATTAACTTAGAGGTAAATAAGCTAAAAAAAACTTACTTTAATTTGTCAAAACATAGCGACTTATAAGATTTTAATAAAAATTATTAAATTATTCCGAGGGGTAACCTTTTTTGGCAAGCGATGACAAGAGGATATGGCATATGCAGCTTTAATTTTCATTTAAGATATCGATAGATTACATTCATGTGATAGACATAATCGATTAACGGTTATACACACGCGAGATGTAAGATGGCGTTGGGAATTTAAGATTTTTATTGGGAAACATGATATTTAAATGATTAGGACATCTAATTGATGATCTTCAGTACCATCACACTTACCTCATTTCTTTTGTTGTACGTTGATAGATTTATATCTCCTGGTTAGCTAGACATTTCACTACCCCTTTCCTCTTTTAATTTTTGGTCATTAAGCTTCCTGTCTCTCGGCGACGATGATAGGGGTGTTTATGTTTTCTTGGGTAGCATGGAGTCCGGTTCTAGAAGGAAGAGGTGGAGAGCTATGACATGAAAAGACGTTGGGGAATCGTTTACTTCTTGGATGGATAGGAAAATCCGTAACATAGCTATGCGAGAATTGGCTCGAGATGGTCTGTTCGGTCGGGAGATATTCAAGAAGAATATGATGATGATATTTATGAGATCATGCACAAGCTAATGCTTGAACCGAACCAGTCCAAAGGGCAGAGGAATTTTTGACATGGCACAAGGGTTGAGTGTGGAAAACATATTGTCCAACTCTTTGGGGCAGTTTATCTTACATAAGGAGAATGAGAATTTGGAAGAGCATCTAGTCACCTTTAGTATCATGTCCATGCCTTGACACGGGGATGCAGGTGATTGTGCGTGGTCTAGAGGAAGTTGTAGAAAATCAAGGTATAGAACTCCCTGTTGGCGCTAAAATGAAAATCATGGAATGTTGTGTTGATTCATCCTCCTCCTCTGATCAGAGTAAAGGGGACGCAGATGTCAAGATCATCGACGAGGTGGAGCCGAGAGGCCAAATGGCCTAATATTTCTTGGATGCATTTTTCTTTAGTTTTTGATTAAGGGTTGGAATGACTGTATGTATAGCGAAGTGTATAGATATATGAAGTATTTGTGGGTGAAGTGAAGCTGATTACAGATATTCCCCATATTTTGGCATATATTTAGTATGATAAGTTATTTTTAATCATCATGGGAGTCCACTATTGGAAGATTTATCATGGACTGGGTCCTCGTGTACTTTTTTAATACTTATCATTGAAATATCCTAGTTTAAAATCTTAAAATCATAGAATGAATTCAACTAATTTATATATATCTTCTTTGCAATACATAAGCTAGTGAATTGAATACCCAAATACTATGTTGTGGCATAACCTAGCGGCTGCTAAGCTCTTAATACCTCAATTTAGTTTTTAAATCCTAACTACCACTAGGTTCCAATGATTATGTGGTAGCATAACCTAGTGGGTGCTAAGCTCGAAATATCTTAATTTAAAATCTTAAAATCATACGATAAATTCAACTAATTTAAACACATCTTGTTTGCATCTTATTTTCAATACATATCATGTTTGTGATACATAACCAAGTGAATTGAATACCCAAATAATATGTTGTATAACCTAGCAGCCACTAAGCTCTTAATACCAGTATTCACTAAGATCATATTATTATGTTTTGGCATAACCTACCCACCGCTATGCTTATAATATCTTACTTTCTTTTACTAAAACATAGAGACTTAAGATCCAAATATTATGTTGTGTCATAAGCTAGCAAACGCTAAGATCAAAATATAATTGGGTAACTGGATAGATTATAACACCCACTAAGCTCAAAATATTATAGTGTGTAAGTACCTAGCGCTCGCTTATCTCAAACTATTTTAATTTAATTTGTTTAATCCAACCCACCGTAAGGTCTTAATGTTATATATTGGGATAACCTAGTGGATGAGAGACTATGAAGATTTACAACAATTTTTTTTTAGATACAATGCGATATACTTGATGAAGCCTAGCGGCCGCTAAGCTATTCTTAAAAGTAAATATATTATTTTTATAATGTAGTTATGTTATGAATTTAATTGTTAGTATTTGCATATTTAACATGAGACAAATAACAAAGTGATCGCTTGACCCAAAAAAGTGTGTTTCCTATAACAAAATCCACTTATCCTTGAGTCCGCAAAGGTAAATGAAGACTGCATCCAAATAAGAATTATAGCCTAGCAGTCACTAGAGTAGGCAACATTTTTCATGTAGATTGTATTAAAAAGGAGTTTATATAAACGATGTAAAATAAATCTGGAATTTATATAATAGTATACATATAGACTTGGACTTGTTGTACCCTAGCGGATGCTAAGCTATCCTTAAAGGAAAATATATCATGTTCATAATGAATTTGTGTACATTTAGAATCATGTTTTTCATGTGTTACACAACTATACGTCTAGAATTCTATATTTCTTATGAGATTTTGGCATAATATTTTTACATTTAGGACAAGAAAAGAAACCTAGACTAGCGACCAAGAAGTTATACTACAATTTTTAAATACAATGCAATCTACTCATTGCACCCTAGCGTCCACTAAACTATTTGTAAAGGTAAATATATCATCTAGAAATCATATTGAAAAGCTATAAAAGATAACAAATAAATCTAGCGTTTATATAATGGATACGTAAATATACGTGTAAAATCTTATCTTTAATATTTATCTAGGTATACGTATAGTTTTATCTACTTCTTACACAATTTTGGTAGAATTATTTTACATTTATGAAAAAATATGGAAACTCGGAATTGCGACTGAGAATCTATAAAAAAGTTTTTGCATACGACGTCTACTGGTTACATCCTAGCAGACACTAATATATTCTTAAAGGTAAATATATCATGTTCATAATGAAGTTGTTTTATAAATCTAAATTGTTAATCTTTACGAATATAACAGCATACAAAGAACACAAGTGATCGCTAGAACCGAAAAACACTTTATTTCCTATATAAAAACAAATGATCCGCGAGGGGCCAAGGAAAATGAATGATTTTTCCAAATTATAATTATCGCCTAGCGGACACTAGGGTAGACAAATTTTCCTATGGTAGAGTTTATTCATAAAAAAAATCATATTGAAAAGATACAAACGATAACAAATAAACCTGGAATTTATATAATGGAGATATAAATATACGTGTAGAAACATGTATGTAATTGTAAATAGAATTGGGGTTTCGTAAATAGGTTTTAGAAACAACCAATTATATCATGGAAGCCTCAAAGCTATGTTGATTTTTGGCATAGATAAGCAGGTTCAAAAGGAAGAATATATTAATTATAAAATTCATAATGATTTAAATTAGATTTAATAATAGTATTGCATATATAATGTGTTTAACTTCTAATGTACGTAACATAAAAATGATGAAGACATTACATTTGGTTAATTCTACATGGAAACACATATATAATTGGAAATAATTATCATACAATTGAATTCTTAATATAGTTTTATAGTTTTGAATTAAATTTTTAACCTCATATATTTTCCTAAAATATCTAATGGTAACCATGTAAAAAATGTAATATGCATTAATTAGTGACGTTTCTTTGCATCATCTTAATGAAAAAAATTAAAGTATTTTTGGTTCTCTCAACCAAAATTAAATTAAAAATAAGGTAATTGTGCCAGAAGCTATCATTATCCTAAAAAAATCGCAGGAACGAGAATGAAAAATTCAAAACAAAAATAGCCAAAGAGAGATATAGAATGGTGGAAATGGGAAAGCGTTAAACAATGATAAATATTAGAGTAGAAAAGCAATTAAAATTCCTTTTGTTAACACACAAAAAAGTGTGTTTTCATGAAGAACAAGGCAGTTTTGTGTGGAGATCAAAAGTAACTAGAAAGCAAGGATTGACTACGGAGCACGATTCAATAGGACAAAGCAGGGCTTGTGCGGATCACGATTGGACTTACCTAAAAACACATGAACCAGTTGACTACAAAACAACTAATATATCCTGCAATAAAAATAGGTACACCTTTACTATAAATACTTGGTTTAGTAATATCTGGATTATTCGGTGCTTTATGTTGTGTGTGAAACCTCCATCTGCTACCTCAATCAAACAATCTACAGAATTATTTTCGCAACCTTTATTGCTATCCTCCTTCATGTGTGTCCTTTGTGTGCATTCTTTTAGTGTTTCTTTTGTGTCACTTCTCTACAAACAAGATTATAATCACATGCACAAAAATTGGATTCAAACACTCGATCCCCGCAATCTACTACCGCACGTATTGTTTTATTTTGAAGACATGTTTTTCTAATTAACTACAAAAATCATAAACCCTACTCAATATTTCTGAGGTATTTAATAATTTGTTTACCACAATCCACAAAATAAATTTCAAAAATAGAAAAAGAGCGCGGAATACGAAAATTTGAAATTTTCACTTTCCCCTATAAAACAAAAGGGCGAGCTATTGAAATTTCACATATCCGAAAATGCGGGGAATTCAAATTTCCTTTTTTATTTTTCCATTGTTTAAAAATTAAAAATAAACATTTTTTTACTGTCTATAGCCTATAATAATATAAACATAATAACAAATATATTATACAACATATATTAAAACAAGGATAGAAAAAAATTATTATATGAAAACAAAAGAAATAAATCCTAAACATAGTTTTGAAGTTTATTAGAATAATATATAGACATTTACATTCCATTCTTTATCAAAATTGATTTCTACAATTTTAGATATAGTGTTCCCTAATTTAAATTAATTATCCAATTAAAATGTGCCACGTGGCAAGTTCGAACAAGCTATTTGGGATACATAATAAGGCTAGCGATCCAAGACTGTACAAATAGTGTTACTTGTATGGCTATTTTCAAAATAAGAAATGTTTGAGCCTAGGCTCTGATATGCCATTTCTGTCAATAAGTTAAGGAGCATAGCAGGAGCTAAACATTTTATTTGTTAAGAAACGATGTGAAATATGTCTTAAAAACCATGTATCTTATGGCAACTACATACTAATCCTAGCAATCCACAAATTTACAGATAGTGTTTAAAATGAGAAGAGGTAAAGGTAGGAACCTAATCGCTAAGCTAAACCATAATTTATTATTTTATGGCTACTTTAAAAATAAGAAACTTTTGATCCTAGGTTCGATATGTCATTTCGATAATAAGTAAAGGAGCTTAGCGACGCTAAGCATTTCCTTTGATAGGAAATGATGTGAATTATGAGATAACAACCATGTATCTCATGGGAACTACATACCAAGGCTAGGGATCCAAAACTATAAAGATAGTGTTTATAATGAGAAGAGGTAAAGGTAGGAGCCTAGTGGCCGCTAAGCTATACCATGATTTGTTATTTTATGGCTATTTTAAAAATAAGAAACTTTTGAGACTAGGGTCTGATATGCCATTTCTGTCAATAAGTAAAGGATCTTAGCAATCGCTAATAATTTTCTTTGATGGTAAACGATGTAAAATATGAGTTGAAAACCATGTATCTTATGGGAATTACATATTAAGGTTAGCGATCCAAAACTATTTTTAAATTGATAAGTGGTAAAGGTGGGAGTCTAACGATCGCTAAGCTATACCATGGGTTTTTATTTATGGCTATTTTCAAAAAGAAGAAACTTTTGAGTCTATGGGAAAACATAATGTGTCTAGATCCATTTAGAGGGTATGTAATGTAGGAATTTCTCTCAGCCACACATATCCTAGCAAATATGGAACAATTAAAATTAATGGAGAACACTATCGTTCAAAATCCATGCACATGGTGTTGAAATAAAAAATAATTGATCATGGCAGTCATTATGGTGTTCCATTCAATACGTACAAAATCTTAGTAGTCGCAAAGAATTTTCTCTCGTATGAACAGATGTGAATTCCATGTTACAAGAAATATGTCTTATGAGTATTACATAATCCATGAAAACATAGTAGTGACCCAAAGCTATATATATGGTATTTATAATGACTGGTAGTAATGGTGGGAGCCTAGTGACCACTAAACTAGAGCATGATCTTTTATTTTATCATTTTTTCAAATTATTAAATTGTAGAACCTAGTGTCCACTATGCCATTGCTTTCGATAAGGAAAAAATTCTTAGCATTCGCTAAGCATTTTCTCCCATAAGATCCGATGTGAATTATGTGTTTCAAACAATATACCTTATGGGAACTACGTAAGGCTTGATCCCTCTATATGGTATGCAATGCAGCTATTGTCTCTGCTAGGTATATTCCACCAACATGATATAATTATAATCAATGAAAAACACTAGTGATCCAAATTTGTACATATAATGTTTACAATGATTGTAATGGTAGGATCCTCGCGGTCACTCAGCTAGGTCGTGATTTATTATTTTATCAAAATTTCAATAAAATAAACAAATAAACTAGCGTCATTCAGTGGTTACTTTCGATAAGTAATGAAACTAAGTGTTAGGTAAATAATTTTTTAGATACGAAATGTTGTGAATTATATGTTACAAACAATATATTTTATGGACAATACATATGGCTTGATCCCTATCGAGGATTTGTAGTGTATCACTTGTTTCCACCATGGATAGTCTATCAAATATGATAGAATTATAATCAATGAAAATCACTAGCGAGCCAAAAGTGTACAGACAGTGATTACAATGACAAGATGAAATGGTGGGACCCTAGCTTTCGCTAAGCTAGGTTGTGATTTGTTATTTTATCATTATTTTAAATTCTTAGTGCTTTTTACCCTTAATGGATACAATGTATCAAATAGTAAATGTTTGCTAACCTAAGAAGACTGAAACTATAAATAAGTTAACATAAGTTCGAACAATTTGGAATAAATTTCTTCAATTAGTATTGTAAATCTAACTTATAGTCAGAGTAAGAGAGAATAGACCCTTGTTTTAGTGGTACTTAAAAAACATTGTTAATAATCAAATATTTTCTCAAATAGGTTTAACCCACCATGACCTTATAGAGAGCATTGTTTCCATGAAAACAACTATTGTGAAGAGGGCCATACTTATGTTTAGGAAAATTTTAATCCTTCCCATTTGTTTTTGATATCTTGTTGTGGAATTTCCCACCAAGCGCTACGCTTAAAATATTGTACTTAGAGTAGTTATAGACATTTAGACATAATGAATAAAGTATGTCCGATATACATATATTTCACATTATCTTATATAACAAAAATGATGAGCTATCACTAACTCCGTTAATGTGATTTGTTGCTCAAATACTCTCCTCAAAATACCAAACATTAGATCTTCCGACCACTATCCTTTAAACATGTTCATTAGTCTTGTTACAAGCATCTAATCCTCACTACTACAATATGACCGATATACACATAAATCACATCATCTTCTAAAATAAAAAATCCCAAGCTACCACAAACTCTCTTCAAAATACCAAATATTACATCTTAATGTCCTCTACGGTTTATCATTAAATAGGTGTAAATGGCTTATAAAAATTAGGTTGTTCTTTTATATGTTGACTAGAAGTCTATCTACCACTAAAGTGTGTATTTTTAATGTTCCTATCATGCCATCTATATAATGTTATAGCTTTTCTGGATCATATGTAATAATTTCAAAAGGTGCAAATGGTTTTGTATCTTTTAATGCATCATAATTCGATTTCAGACTTTTAGAAAAAAATTATTATTGATTTGATCCACAAAATATGAATTACTATAACCAATTGAATGATACATAAGATGTCCTATCGAAGCCTAGTGGTCACTAACCATTAAGTTAATTACTCTATTATGATACATAGTAAAGAAATCTAGAGGTTGGTGTCTGCTAGGGTAGTATTTAAATTCCTTAACAAACAATGCGAGAAAAAAAAAAAAATTGGAAATGACCTAATTATTAATGTATTTTACTCTAAATATAGGTAAAATGTCTTCCATTGTTCGTGTTTCATTCAAAAAAATTCCATTCATCGTAGGTGGTATTTGTTGGAAGAAAAGAGACGAGGAATGGTTTGTGGAAATTAATTCCCGTGAAAACTACCACGTCGACTGTTTTTTTTGTTATAGATGACAATCACAAGGAATTTGGTATTATTCTATCATCATAAGTTATTGATTTGGGGACACTACGTGTCTAGGTGGAACACTTTGACTTTGAAAAAATAAGTGTCTTATTCTTGATATGGAGTTGGATGTTACTTTGTTCAGGAAACAGGAAATGCATGCCTCCATAAATAGTGGACCATATTCATGTTTAAAATATGGTTGAAATTTGGGGATTCTAACAGATTCTGACAAAACTAGATGTTTAAATGCACAAGACATTCAAAAAGGTATATTTATAGTATTCATAAAATTGTATGGAAACGAGAAAACATCTTTTGTTTTTCATTTCCTGCATAGAAAATATTTTCTTTCACCTCCAAAACATGCCAAGTTGTTTACTATGCTAAGGTGAACATATTTGACTAAATTGGAGATAGACCCATCTAAATCAAAATTGCATGGGTTAAAAGGAATACTAAATCAACTGGTCTTTTGAGGCTAGTGTAATAGTAGAGACATTTGATTCTTACTACCGAAGAATAAAAGGAGACAACAAAATGAGAGAAAAATTTATACATTATTTGAGAAATAAACATCCGAATAATATTGTATTGACAACCTGTAGTGAATCCAATGTAATCGAAAATTTTAAATTGCATGAATCACACTACCACAAGTTTTTGTACTTGTTGGGTGAAGAGAGAAATGGAAAAAGAAAATTTGATTCCCATATAGGGGAAAAATGGAAAAACAGAAAAAATATCATGAGGTGGAAGAAGTTCTTCCCGTCATGGCTCAAACAATATTAGACAACTATGTGATGTCACTGGAAGGAAATATACCAATAAGGATGAAAGCCATAGACATTTTTTCTTGTAAATGTGAATATCCATTCTAGCTTCCATCAAATTTATCATTATTCCTTCGATTTCTTTCGATGTCATAATGGAGCTTCTAACAGTTATTGAAACCAATGTGCTAGATTGTATTATTATTATTCTAATACTAATTAGTTATTCAAAAATGTTAAGCAACACAATAGAAATATACATGGAAAAGGTTAAAGACATTGGAGTATCAATTCTGGATGGATGCTACATACTCTACAATAGCAACAAGATATTCAAAATTTTGTGTCTTATGTACACAATATATTGTGTGCATAACCGTGACAATAACGATGATTATAGAGAAGAGGTCACTATGGATTGGATGGAGAAACTACCACAAAAATTGGTAATTATAAGCGAAATTGGCCTACAAGGAAACATCCATCCTTTTCTTTATGAAAGATCGTATGAGTTCTGGGTTGATATGTTCACTCGATGTTGTTCCAAAAATTCTCTAGTACTAGTGATTTACAAGTGGCAGTGTTGCACTCCATGCATTGGTGGATTCCAAACTATCTATTGTTTTTATTGTTGAGACACATAGTCAAGCAATGTTTCTGAAACATTACTATTCTCATATGAAGAAAGGTTCATCTCCGAAAACAACTTCAACAAGTGATTTTTTTAATGGATTTTAACCTAAATATGCTACTTATACAATTATTGTTTATGCAAAAACTAAAAAGCTATAAAAGTTGATGTACAACTATTTCACCGTGACGCTACACAACCAATTCAACATGGTGATTTACTTTCAATCATTTTATAAATATGTTTAATGAGATCTATCTTCAATTGCCATGGTTTTCAATTTTTAAAAAACTTATGTTTTTTACAGTTCAGATGATAGATGTTTTTTCCATGAATACAACATCGATCCGTGTATGTTAATCGTGTGAATTTACAAACAAAACCACTAATAAGGCCCGTAAATTTATATGATGATAAATAATTATGCAGACAACCAACAACCAGACAACGTAACTATGGAGGGTGCGGAGGTATCCAGCATGAATAAACACTCACAACCTGGTATGATATCCATGTGTATTTTACAACAAAATTATTTATAAGACCCAAAAATTTATAGGAAATGATAACTAACATGCATTAGTTTATATGCTTGGCATAGGTTTGATGAAAAATGTTTAAGGAAATCCATTTGTAATCTACAATAACAATTTAGAATGAAGTATATAGGGATTAGCGGACTCTATGGATCCATGTTCAATACAATAAAGGTTTGACTAAAAAACCTTACATTCATCAATATCTCATTGATTCACTACTACATATTGACTACTTACATTGAATTAACATTGTTTTGGCTTCAACATCATCATAAATAGAACTACATACGGCTTGATCTAGCTTGTACATATGTAAAGAAACACTTGGCTAGCCTCATTAAAGGTTGTCCAACTAAGTGTAGTTCGGCCAATGATGGCATAGCCTAGTGGTCGCAAATCCTCATCAATAGTTGAGGACTATTTTCCACCAAAGGGTGGTTCAAAAATATAAGTGTAGCCTAACAACCACTAAATTTGAATTATAATACAAAGAATAATTGATATTGTACTTACCATATCACCATAGAAACCACTATGTTTATCCATTTAAGATTTCATTTTCCACAACATGAAATCAATTATGAATTGATTAATGTTTATTTCAAATACATTATGCTCACATTTTCAATAGCAAGAAATATATTATGAATTAATGATTGTGTATTTGAAATAACTCTTGCATCAATGTAAATAATAGTGTGTAAAGGCGGTGTAATCCAAGCCGCAATATCAATTGTAACTGTTAGCCGTAAGCTAAAATGTTTTTTATTTCAATTGGTTGTAATTGATATGTGGCTGATGAAAATATTTTTTTACTTCCCTGCAGTGATGATAAGAGTTATTTACTTATTTTGGATATGGAGGACCTGTTATATAGGATAAAAACATACAATAGGAAGATGTCATTTAGGTTCGGTATGAAAGTTGTCAACTTGCAAGGTGGCCTATCAGAATTTATAAAATTATTATCACCATATTGTGAACTAGGATTTTGGTCCAACAATCTCATTTCTGTTGATGTTAAAAATATATCAACAGGATTCAATAAAAATATCGACCATATTGGATCCAAGACTCACTTGGGGAAAGAAACATTGCAATATAGTCAAGGGAATAGAAAGAAGAGACCTAGAAAATGTTTGGAGTAGAAATGATTTTTCATACAATTCTAAAAACTCTTTGTGTATTACATTAGGTGCAAAGGGAAACCCTCCTAAAAATTTTATGGTGGCGATGAAAATCAAATGCAAATATTGTACAAAATATAAATGGTTGATGGCTAATTTGTACAAAAAAATATCACAAATAGTGTTGTTTCACCAAATAAGTTATGCAATAAAACAGATAAGGTAACGATCAAGGAGCAATACATTTGATTATGTTGGTTAAAGGTTGAATGTGCACATTACTGAATTTATCCAATCTAATCATGGATAATTCTTTTTTTCTAGGAAGGACTACTTATAGATATAAAGTAAGACCACCAAATGATATTAAATAACAAATGGCAGTGGACTGCTTAGCGATTGCTAGTTCTGGGAAGTGTGATACTTCCTAGATGGCTATCAATCCACTATTTTTATCAAATTAATGAAATTAAATATGAGAAATAAAGGTCCTATTACTAACACTTTTATTTAGGTATCTCAAAACATTATCAACAAACTAGATTAAGCAAAGTATTAAAATCTAAACTAATCTAACATCAGGAAAGGTATGTTTCTGGTTGGGATAGGTCACAGGGGTGTTAGGTAAGGTAACAGATGTACCTAGTAAGGTCCGGGTGGGCTTTAGGTGATGCTAGGGGAAATTTGGTGAAGGATAACAGAAAACACAAAGTGACCAATATCAAATTGGTGACCGATGCCTCGTAGAGAGGGGAGACCGACAATGGTTAAGGTGACCGACATCTCGGTAGGGGAAATTTGATAGTAAATTGTTAAACAAAGGTTTTTAGGCTCTTTGTGATTACACAAAGAGTGAGAGTAATATGGTTTGGGTCGTAATATGGCTAAGAAGACTCAAGGATACTAAGAAGGAGGTTTAGAATGGTGAAAAGGATTGGGATGGTTGAATAGTGGGTTGATGGGAGGAAGGTGATGTATAGGAAATAGAGGAAAATAAACTACTAAAAGAAACCAAAGATCTACAAAAGGAATAAGTAAAATGATTAGGATCACAATACCTACTTGATGTCCCATGATCTTGGGAGGTGGAGGAGGAAAGTAGTTGATCCGTGAAGAAATTTTGAGCTCAATGCCGAGGAAATACTCCTAGAGTGTTCCCGTGAATATTCCAATGCTCTGAAAGGGGAAGCAGTTTTTTGTCTTACACTGTGGTTGTCTGTGTGTGTTCATCCTATGGATATAGGATGGCTTATAGATTCATGTTTAAATGCAATAAGGCTCCAATAACTGAATGACCAACCCCTGTAAAGAGTTGTGAAATTTTATATACGGTAATCGATGACGGTTAGGTGACTATTGTCGATTGAGGGATAACCGACATCAGTTAAGGTGGGAAATTCTAGGTTTACCAAAAATAGGTAGATATTTGTTGATTTTGGCATGATTTTGATTAAGTCCGCTTAGTTAAGTGGATTTCATGTGAGAGAAGGTAGGAAGGTCATAGAAGAATTCCAATTAGGTTTAGGAAGAAGTCTTAGTTTGGTTAAGCGATGACTCAAAGACTGGGAGTGATGACTCATCCCGAGAGTGATGACTCGGTCATTGTGAGTTAAATACCCCTGGAATAGGTCTAGGGTGAAGTGTAACGATGTGGTGGAGGTGTGAGGGTGAAATTAACTTAATTAAATTAATTAATAATGTGAGGATGAATATTAGTATAGGATGAAGGGGTCATGATTAATTAAATATATTACATTAATTGATTGAAGGGGACCAAGGGGAGTGTGACCCAAATTTGGTGTCTACATTTTCCCCTTTTTCACATATCTTGTATTGGTAAGTGATGCTAACAAAAAAATGGAGTCAATGTCCCAGGTATAAGCGGATGTTAAGTTTCCCTAAGTAGGGTTGAAAGTGATCCCCTCAAACTACGAACCAATGAGGTTGGAAAAGTAGTTGGGGAGTGGTTTGATAAATAGGTGATTTATGAAAATGAGGGTCAGTAGGTAAGGGTATGGTAATTCTTAAGTAATAGGTAATAATCATATTGGGTAATAGGTAATGGAAATAGAACGCACACACATGTATAGATTGTGATACGGTGCCAGGTGGAAGAGCTTGCAAAGTCTACATTGTCTAAAGGGTAATAGGTTTATCCAAACGAGATTGAAGTGATTAAAGTATCCAAGGTATAGGATATGTTCATGAAGCACAACAAGGTCCGTGTAGGAATGAGTAATATGATTTTTTCCATAGCAAAAAGGTATGGTCGGGATAAACATCACGTCATTAGGTAGGGTAAGGTCACTAGGCTAAACAACACGGGTAACAACATCGTAAGGTATAACAAGTACACAAAATCAAATGTCACAAAAGGTAATTCAGGTCAAGGCATAGGTAAGGGCAAGGTGTAGGTAAATAACATGTCCCTAAATGGAGTTAAGGAAATGTACAGTAATGTAGGCTTGTGGGTAGGGTGTAATAGGTGTTGGTAAGGTCAAACTTTGTTGGAGCAATAATGTTTTAAGGAAAAATGGGCATGGGGTGGGTCAAATGGTTATTTAGGGTGACTGATGCCAGTTAGAGTGAAACTGACGTCAATTGGCTAGGTCTCAATATGACCGGCATCGGTCATGTCGATTTAGGGTTAAAAATGGAAAAATACACTTTTTAGTGATTCATTTTAACCTTTCCACTTTCATAAAATGACAGAGGAGGATTTGAGGAGTGGAAAATGGTAGTACGAGATGTATAACTGAGTTGGCGAGCCACGTAATGGGTGATTAACATTCGATTGGTGGGTCCATGAGATCGAGTTGATTGATTCGATTGGTTGTGAGGTGAGGAATTGATTTTGGCATGGAGGAGGCAGGAGAGGGAGCGAGTGGACCACCGACATAGTATCTAGACGTGCCACCATGGAGACGGTGCCAAGATGAGGTAGGAGTCAATCTAAATCCTTTATTTGATTGAAAGAGAGTTTTTTGAAATCATTTTGTGTAAAATTTGGGTGTAATGTTAATTTGTGAAATCGTGGTTAAAAATGAATGAAATGAGGGAGGGGGAGGTCCAATGTAGCTTAAATAGGGTTGGTAATGAAGCTAGGATAGGTTTGGGTGGGTGGGAGTAGGTATTTAGGTTGTTTTTGTGAATTTTTGGTCATGTAGGCATGATGGAGTCATGTATAGGCATGGTGGAGTCTAGGTGATTTAGGCATGATTTGGTCATGGTTTTGCATTTGATTTAATTTCCAAGTTATTGTTATTATGGAAACCAACTAAGGTATAATGTGAATATAAAAGGGGGAAAATTGGTTAGGGGAAAGAATGGCTGAGCTAACCTCTAAGGGCCCCATGCCCTCGGAGTACTTGCCCACATAGCCCTGGAAAAAAGGGGCCTCAAACTCGATGTAGTTCTCCCATAAGCTAGTGAAGAATATGATGAGGTAGAGGAATGGGTTGGTTGGTTTTAGGCATGACTGAGTCTAGGTCATTCTGCATGTTTGAGTTTAGGTCATTTAGGCATGGTTGATTTTAGGTCATAGGCATGGTTGAGTTTAGGTCATTTAGGCATGGTTGAGTCTAGGTCATAGGCATGGTTGAATTGAGGTCAAATAGGCATGGGTGGTTTTAGGTCATAGGCATGGTTTTATTTTAGGTCAAATAGGCATGGGTGATTTTTGTAAAAGAGGAATTCCTAAAATGTAGGTGTCAAAGGTTTGGTACTATGTAGGAGAATCAATAAGTAAGAAAAGAGGTGAATGGTAAGAGGAGACAAAAATCCACCTAATTGGTAAGAACCAGTACGAGTCTATCATACCAAATATGGTGTATGAACATAAAACCCTAAAGGAGTTACATGATTGACTATTCTAAGGATGAAGAAGGTCACATGATCACGTAATGTCACATTTGTGGCATGTCCCTTGAGTCGGTAGAAGGTTAGAAAGGAAAGACAAAGTGAGGTGAACGAAGTTGGTTTAAAGTAACTCTGGTGTGAGACAACATGCCTCTTTGGAAAGAGTCCCAATCTCAAAATAGGCAAGTCAATGATGAAAAAGTCATCTTTTTCTTTTTCTTTTGTTTTTATAGATTGATCGATGCAAGAAGTCTATGTGGGATGAATAGAATATCTCCTTGAGGCCTCATGAAGATGATCGATGTGGGAAGCTTTAGAATTTTTTTTATTTTATTTTTACATGAATAGTCTTATGTTTGTGATAGACTATGTACAAAAGTATGGCTAGATTTGTATAGTTCTCTTTTAAGGAGCAGCGCTTTTTTATATTATTGCAAGATAGAAATATTAGATGTCCTTTTTAGGGACTCATCTTTTTGCTAGAAGTTTGAATCAAGGAGTTTGAGATTGAAAATCCCATATATTACTTTTGAATCTTTTTTTGGACTTTTAGGTCATGGACAAGACTATAGAGAAGTATAGGATTCTTTTATGAAGACAAAACCATAGCACACAAGGGTTAACTTATGAAAGAGAGGTTTTAAGTAATGAAAAACCATGGGATTTCATCCTCAAAAGGATGAAAAGTATCCATGAGAATCATGTCATGAGTAGAGTTGTGGTACTCATATCGAAGATATGGTTAAAAGGTGACGGGTAATCCACATGATTATTATGTAGCGTTGATCCTTAAAATAGGTAAGTGGAAGGTAAATGGTGCTCAAGGGACAAGCACTTAATAGAAATAATGTGATCTAGGACTTGATTCAACAATAGAATGGTCAAAGATGCAAGGAATTGAGGGGCTCAGGTTTGGGTTTACCTTCAAGTGAAGACAAATGATAAGCACCTGATCCATAGGTATGAGTAATGATATAGGGTCCAAGCCAATTAGGAGAAAATTTTCCCCGTTTACTTTTCTCCACTTTTGTTACATGTTGATTTTATTTTAGGATGAGGTCACCGACTTGGAAGGTTCGTTCTTGGACACATTTATCATAGGCATGTTTGATACGTTTTTGGTAGATTTGGAGGTGATCAAGAGAATTGAGATGACGTTTGTCTAATAACTCAAGTTGCGCCAAACAATCCTAGAAAAAATCATCATTGTTGAGCATATATTTGAGTGAGATGTGAAGAGATGGAATTTGGACTTCGAGAGGTAGGATAAACTCTGTACCATATACCAAAGAGAAAGGTGTGGTAGTAGTTGATGTATGAATACTAGTATGACTAGCCCATAAGGAAAAAGGAATGTGCTTATGCCAATCCTTTCCAAAGAGTGTCAACCAATTTCATAAGAATTTTGTTTAAGGTTTTACTAGTTGATTCCGCTTGGTTATTTGTTTGAGGATTATACGATGAAGAGAAACTGAGTTGAATGCCAAGGGTGTCCCAGAGTTTCGTAGGATTTTTTTGAATTGTTTTCTGTTATCAGTGATGAGGCGGTGAGGAACACCAAAACAACAAATGATGTGATGATTGATGAATTCACATATTTTCTCATCTTTTGTAGAAATAAGAGGTACAGATTCTACCCATTTAGTGTAATATTCGGTAGCGATAATAATCCATTGATGACGTTGGGAAGAATGAGGTTTGATCTCTCCGACAAGATCCAAACCCCATTGAGAGAAAGGCCAAAGGTCTCGTGCGACCTGTAAGGTGTGACTAGGGGTGTGATGAATATTAACATGTTGCTAAAACTTCACACAATGCTTGACATAGTCACAAAATCATGGTTTAGGGTTGGCCGAGTATCCCAGTGCAAGATGCATTTAGCAAAAGCTAAGCCATTGAAGTGACCCCTACAAATGCCATCATGAACTTCCTTGATGGTATAGGGAATTTCAAAACTCGTAAGACATCATAAGAGGATAGCATCAAAACCACATTTATAAAGAATACCACCCATGATGACATAGTGAGAGACAATTTTGAGAAAGGATCATGGTCCATCATAAGTAAGATCCGGAGGTAAAATGGAAAGGGAAAGGTATTCAAAAATTGTTTATACTAAAGGTCATGTGGGTCAATTTCAATGTTTCCTACAAGGTTGATGTCTCAAATCAGATAAGAGGGTGAGTGCAACCTTTGTACAATGACAAATATTTTTGATTCAAAGGAGAAGCAATGATTTGAGAAGCTAGACGGGCCATGGTATCCGTAAAAAAATTTGGAACACAGGGTGGTTTGAAGTTCATAACGGTCAAAGGTAGTCAAAAGTATGTCAACATGATGTTTATACTTTTGAAGTATCTCATTACGACACCGGTATATACCCGTTAGATTGTGGATTCAGTTTTCTTGTGTGAAACTATTGAAGACTCGTACACTAAGAGTACTATACACTTTACATAGTTTTCTCGCCAAGGTTTGGGGGCGCAAATTTCAAGAAAAAAAAAATTGGCCTCGAAAAAATGTGCCCGATATACTGGGAAACATGCTTTTCTCATATGGCGGGATTTATGACCCATAGGTTTATGGGACGGTTTTGGTCCATGGTTTCGATACACACGCTTTGTAAAACGGCTTAACCATTGTCTACTTATGTGGTTTTGTGCATATGGTAGGTATTATGTAACATTACAAATGTGTCTGAATTCGTGTGAATTCTGTAGAGTTTTTTAGCATAGCTCCAAATAGATCTGGGTATTGTATTGAGAGAGCAATGGCTTGTAATAAAATTTGAGCAAGTGATTCTTGGTGGACGTAGCCCAAATTGGGTGAACCACGTTAAATATTGTCTCTTTGTGTTGTGTTATTTTTATTCTACACTTTTATTTGAGATTTGTAATATTTTATGCATATTATTTTCTACTGTTGTGATTTTGTGAGGGATTGTTTCGCATATTTTATCCCTTATTTCCTAACAATTGGTATCAGAGCCTGGTTTTGTTTGTTGAAGTGTTGAATCGCAGGAAAGTTTTAGCTTAAGTGGGAGCTATGACAGATGATGGAAGATCAAGGGTTGATAAATTCAATGGGCAGAATTTTAGTCTTTGGAAGATGTAGATGGAAGATTACCTTTATTAAAAGGATCTTTATATTCTCGTTGTCTGAGAAAGTGAACAAACCCTCGAGCATGATGGATGCGAATGGGATTTTCTAGATATGAAGGCACTTGGGACAATCTGGTTGTGTCTTGCATCTTCGGTATTATTTAATGTTTCAAAGGAAAAGACTACAAAAGAACTGATGGATGCATTAGGAAGTTGTATGAAAAACCCTCTACCTCTAACAAGATATTTTTAATGAAAAAGTTGTTTAATATGAAGATTTCTGAGAATGGTTTAGTAGTAGATCATTTACATTATTTTAATATGGTTGTAAATATGCTAGCTTTGGTTATAATAGAATTTGATGAATAAGTTAGGGCTTTATTAATTATGTGCTCTTTACCTGAGAGTTAGAATAGCATAGTAAGGGTGGTAAGCAACTTGGTTCCAGCTAACTCCAAGTTGAAGTTCGAGAATGTTATAGGGGTGATTCTAAGAAAAAAAATGAAAAATCTCTTGGGAATCTTCTAATTTAGGGAATGCTTTGAAAGTGGAAACTAGAGGGAGACATAAGAATAGAGGAAGTCGTGGAAAATCGGAGGATCGGGCAATGTCAAAATCCAAAAGCAAGATAGTATGCTGAGATTGTGGAAAGTCTGGGCATGCAAAGAAGGATTGCTGGGATCTTCAGGACAAGAAGAAACAAGACAAAGAAAAAAAGGAGGAAAATGTGGCAATGGGTAATGTTTTTCAGGATGCTTTGATTCTTTCTTTGCACAATATTGTTGAATCTTGGGTTTTAGATTTGGGGGATTCTTTCCATGCTACTCCACATAGGCATTATTTTATTGATTATGTTCAAGGGGATTTTTAGCATGTTTTCCTTGTTGACGATGATCCTTATAGTATAGTTGGAAAAGGTTCTTCTGTTAAGATGCAGAATGTGAATACATGGTTATTGAAGGATGTCGAAATGCACCTACCTTAAAATGGAATTTGATATCGGTGGGCCAATTGGGAAGTTATGATTGTATCTTGTGATATTTATAGCAAACTCTTGGAAGGTTACCAAGGGTTTTCTTGTGGTGGAAAGAGGTAAGAAGGTTGAACCTTATATTTAACCACTTATAGCACTAATGTTTGTAATCTTATGGATTCAAAAGTAAATACAACAATGTGGCACTATAGGCTTGTTCATATGAGCCATAAGGGCATGGAGATCATAAAGAAGGATTTTTCTGGATATATAGAAAAAGGTTTGGAGTTCTATGAGGACCGTATATATGGGAAATAGAAGTGAGTAAGGTTTCTCAAGGTTAGACTTACAAAGAAAGAGAGTAAGTTAGAGTTGGTGCATTCGATGTGTGGGGCCTCGAGTATCATCTTTGGGGTTCAAGTTATTATGTTACTTTTATTGATGATGCAATAAGGAAAGTTTGGGTTTATTGTATCGTAAACAAATCTTATGTATTTGACACTTTTGCTAAATGGAAGGCCTTGGTAGAGAATGAAACAGGTCTTAAGCTAAAATGTCCGAGGTAAGATAATGGAGAAGAGTATTGCAGTAATGAATTTGATGATTACTATTATAAGAATGGAATCCATAGGAAAAACACAGCCCAGAAATCCATAGCAAAATGGGGTGTTAGAAAGGATGAACAAAACAAAAATTGAACATTCTAGAAGTATGAGGTTACATGCAGACTACCTCTTTCTTTTTGGGTAGAAGTGGTGAACAAATCGTGAACTTGATAAATAGAGGACCCACAAGTGCCTTGGATGGAGGCATACCCGAGGAGGCTTAGTATGGTAAGAAATTTTATTACTCATTTATTAGATTCTTTGGATGTCAAGTGTTTGTCCATATAGAAAAGGATGATAGGACTAAGCTAGAGGCTAAATCAGAAAAATATAATTTCATTGGTTATGGTCATGATGACTTTGGATATAAATGTTTGAGTATTAAGGAAAATAAAATAATTCGATCTATGGATGTGGTATTTAAAGAGAAAGTCATGCATAAGCGAGAGTTGTAGGAAAACAGGGAAGAATCCAAGAAATAATATGCAATGGTAGAGGATCTTCCGGATGGGAGAGTGACACATGAATCATTTCAGGAACCTCCTCAACAGGAACCCCAAACTCCTATATTGAGGATGTCTTCTAGGGTAAGAAGAGAACCTGAACATTTTTCTCCTTCTCTTTATTATTTATTACTCACTGATAGTGGAGAGCTAGAGAGATTTGATGAAGTAATGCAGGTAGATTCCAGAACAAATGGGAGAAATCCATGGATGAGGAGTATCAGGCTCTCATGGAGAACCAAACATTGGATTTGGTGAAGCTACCCAAGGTAAAGAGAATTACAGAACAAGTGGGTGTACAGAGTCAAAGAGGAAGAAGGAGGAAAGAAAAGATACAAGGCTTGGTTGGTGTTCAAAGGTAGAGATTTTGATGAGATTTTTTCTCCCGTAGTAAAAATTACTTTGATTAGAATTGTTCTTGGAATAGTTTCAACAGAATACTTGCACTTAGAATAGCTTGATGTAAAGACTGCGCATTTCTCCATGGTTATTTAGAGGAGGATATATATATATGCAAAGTAGCCAAAGGGCTATGAGGTCAAAGGTAAAAGGAGATGGTGTGCAAACTAAATAAGAGCTTATATGGTTTGAAACAAGCTCCACATCAATGGTATAAGAAATTTAATAGCTTCATAATGGAGCAAGGTTATATTAGATGTCATTATGACCATTGTGTGTATAGAAAGAAATTTGAGGATGGAAGTTATATTAGCTTGTGTCTCGTATGTGTAAGAAATGTTGGTTGCAGTAAAAACATGCAGGAAATAAAAGTACTCAAGAAGTAGCTAAGTGAATCCTTTGCTATGAAGGATTCAGGGGTAGCCAAAAAAATCCTTGGTATGAAGATATCTCGATATAGATAGGAAAATAAGTTGACTTTATCTCAGGAAGAGTACATTAAGAAGGTCTTGGAGAGGTTTAATATGCAAGATGTTAAACCGGTTGGGAATCCTTTGGTAGGCCATTTCAAGTTATCAAAGAAGCAGTGTCCCAAGACAAAGTAGGAGAGAAACTAGATGTCCAAGGTACCTTACTCATTAGCGGTTGGAATTTTGATGTATTCCATGGTGTGCACCAGCATGATATTTCTCATGCAGTAAGAGAGGTGAATATATTTATGAGTGATCCGGTAGAGATCACTAACGACAGATAAAGAAAGTGTATCCTTCGGTATTTGAGAGGGACCATGGGGATATTTTTGCTGCTACATTGGATCAGACACCACTTTTTTTGGTTATGTAGATTCAAAGATGACCAGAGATATAGATAGTAGGAGGAGCACGACAGTTATGTTTACACCGTAGGTGGGACATCGAGTGAGTTAGATTTCACGAATATAAAAGTTGGTGGCTGTCATCCACCGAGGATAAGTATGTTACTACCACGAGAGGTAAGAAAAGAAATAATTTGGCTACAGTAATTACTTGAGGAGTTGGGGCATAAGTAGGAAGAAGGAAAGATGCATAGTGATAGTCAAAGTGCTATAAACCTAGCCAAGAATTATTCTTTCCACTCTAGGATGAAGCATATATAGTTAAGGTACCATTTCATCAAGACAACTTTGGAGGAAGAGAAGTTAAAGCTACGAAGACTCATACCAGCTAGAATCCTAAAGACATGACCAAGGTGGTCACAAGGGAAAACCGAAGTTGTGTTCGGCGTTGGTTGGTCTTCACAGAAAGTAGTGAAGGGTTGAGAAGATTTCTCGAGGAAAACTAGTATCCAAGCGAGATATTGTTAGGTTGTGGAGCCTATTTTCATGTGTGAAAGTGTTGAAGACTGTACACTAAAATTACTATACACTTTCCATAGTTGTCTTCTTTGGGTTCAGAGGCACAAATTTCAGATAAATAAAAATTGGCCTAAAAAAATGTGCCTAATATACCGGAAACATGCTTTTCTCATATGGGTAGGATTTTTGACCCATAGGTTTATGGGATGGTTTTGGCCCATGGTTTTGTAAAACTACTTAAGCAATTGTCTACTTATGTGGTTTTGTGCATATGGTAGGTATTATGTAACATTGTAGATGTGTTTGAATTTGGGTGTGAATTTCAGTATATTTTGTTAAGCATAGCTCCAAACAGATATGGGTATTGTATTAAGAGAGAGAGGTGGCTTGTAATAAAATTTGAGCAAGTGATTCTTGGTGGACGTAGCCCAAATTGGGTGAACCATGTTAAATATTGTCTCTTTGTGTTGTGTTAATTTTATTCTACACTTTTATTTGAGACTTGTAATATTTTCTGCACATTAGATTCTACTATTGTGATTCTATGAGGTATTGTTCCACATATTTTATCCCTTATTTCCTAGTTCAATACCATTAACTTGGTTCACAACCACTTGAGATTTGCCAAAGATATTAATTGATTTAATGTCTAAGGCTATGGCGGCTTGAAGGCCTAACACAAGTGCTTCATATTCAACGATATTGTTAGTACAATCAAAATCTAGTTTGAAAGATAATGGCATAGGCTCACCATCAAGAGGAATGAGGATAACTCGACACCACCCCCACATTGACATTTGGAACCATAAAAGAATAAGGTCATCTAGTAAACGGTATAGTCTAAAAAGAGAGTAGTCATGGATTCATCTGGGAAATCAAAGTTAGAGGATTGATTTCCGGAGAGAGGTGTGTCTACAAGTTGGTCAGCAATTGTTTATCCTTTGACATACTTTTGATGGATGAATTTTAGATCTAGGTCTACAAGAAGCATGAGCCAACGTGAAACACATTCATGTTGGTAGGGATTAGCGTACATGTAATGTAAGGGGTCAGTATAGGTGACAAAAAAGGTTTTGTGGTTAAGTAGGTAATGGCGAAGTTTAGTGGAAACATAAACTAAGGCTAAGCTAAGTTTTTTGGTGTGAGTATATCTAGTTTAGTATTCTAAAAGCATGTGGCTTATATAATAAACCATTTGTTCCATGTGTTTCTCGTCACAATGAGAAAGTAGGGCACCCAAGGAATAAACAATAGTAGAAATATAAAGGTAAATTGGTTGGTCATCCTTAGGGGGAATGAGTACATGTGGTTGAAGGAAGTATTGTTTTAAGGCATAAAAGGATTTTTGGCATTCATCATCCCATTTGAAGGAGACATCCTTTTTGAGGAGATGATGAAATGGATGGTAGTGGTAAAAAAGCTATGAAATAAAGTGACGAATAGATTATAACTTGCCTTGAAAACTACAAAGTTGATGAAGGTTAGTAGGTGGAGGCATTTTGAGAATAGACTTGATTTTAACAGATCAATTTCAATGCCACGCAAATGAACAGTAAAACCAAGGAGCTTTCCGACGAGAATAGAAAAGAGACACTTCTTAGGGGTAAGGCTAACACAAGATTTTGATGAGATGGTCAAAGACGACCTTAAGGATTGTAAGGTGTTTGGTCTGATGTTTGGATTTGGCAAGAATATCATCAACATAATCTTCCAATATGTGATGCAGAATGTCATGAAAGATATAAGTCATGACCCACTGATATGTAGCACTAGCATTTTAAAGGCCAAATGGCATGACACAATAGCAGAAGGTACCCCAAGGAGTGATGAAAGTAGTTTTTTGTTGATCTTCCGAGGAAAGTAATATTTGATTATAACCCAAGAAACCATCCATGAGTGATAACATCTCATGGTCGATGTGATCAACTAGTTGGTTAATACTAAGTAAAGGAAATTTGTCTTTGGGGAAAGCTAGGTTAAGGTCATGGAAATCTATGCAAATGCGGAGTCCCCCTGTCACTTTGGTGATAGGAAAATGTTAGAGATCCATTGGGGATAATCAATGGGTAGGATGAAGGAAACTGAAAGAAGGCATTAAGTTCTTCTTTGACAAGAAGGGAAATGTGAGGATGCATTTTCCACGCTTCTATTTCACGGTTTTTGCCTCATGAATAGTTACAATATTATGGACCACAATTTTTGGGTCAATACCGGGCATCTCAACATAGGACCAAACAAAAGTGTTTTTATGATCCTAGAGGAAAGCAAGAAAAGCTTCCCATAAAGCAAAGATCTAAATATTGGACTATTTTTATAATGTGTGGGTTGTCCTGAGTGTGAATATTAATTTTGATGGTGGATTCATTTAGCATGATTTATGTCTCAGAAGGTAATGACCGGTGAATATAAGAATCTTCCACACCAAGGTAGGTGAGAATAGAATCATCATCCTGACATTGAATGACGTTAATAGAAGGTGTATCATCATCGATCATGTCAGGATATAGGAAGGGAAGAGAATAGGGAGTCTCACCATCTAGTTCATACGTTAGGGTTCCTAGGGAAATGGTGTTCATGAATTTTTTTTATGAGGAATGGACTCTGGATCCATAGACTCTGTAGGCAAAGGTGGTGAAGCTAGTGAATTGGGTGGGGAATGTTTATCATCCTCAATGAGTTTGACTCGGGCCTTCTTGGGAGATGGTTCAAAAATCCAATACCACTATGGTCTTTATGCTTACGAGTGGTGCATGGAATGACAATATTGTGACCTTGTTCATAGAAACCAAATCCAAAGCCCTTCCAAGCACAATGAATGGAGGAAGGTGTGGGAAAATTGGTGGTTGGTGAGAGATTGAAGGTCGGATGAAAATGGTCGAGTTTGGGAAGGTGGCTTGGGCAAGTAGGTAGAAGCATCAAGTCCCCATATGTTAAGTTGGTGTGAAGGTGGGGAGGACCATAAGGGAAAACCTTTCCTATACAATGATTATAGTGGGGATGTCGGTAAAGTTTACCATACTCTTAAGGAGTAATAAATGTGTCAATATTATAAAGGTGGTACTCCCTAGAGTGAGGCATTGAAAACACCTTCTAAGGGATCAATAGTTGATATGTGGGTAGCGGGAATGGATGAATTACTGGATAGTTGGGAAGAATAAGCATTGGTTGGTTGAGAAGTAGATGGGTTAGTCGATGCGTCGCCCACGTAAGTTATGGCATAGTGGGAATAGAGAAGTTATTTTTGGAATATTTATTGGCAACATTGGTGGATGGGGTCATGGGTGAAGGGGAAGTGGTATCAGTGGTAGATGCCTTAATTGGTATAAGTACATCATTGGGTTGATACAACATGTTACAGGTCTTGAATGGTGAAGGGTCAATAGGGATGGCATAGTTGTGTCCTTCATGTTAAAATTGTAAACACTAGTGTAAGGTTGAAGGAACACAACCAATGGTGTGGATAAAAGGTTGGCAAGCAACTTGTTGTACTAGAATTCCCCCTTTCAAACATAGTATAATTTTGGAATGGTACGGGGCCCACACGAATGTGGAGTGTAGAAGTCATGGCATCATTAAATGAATGCAACATAACTAGGTTATTATACATGCAAATAGAAGGGATGCACATTTGGTTGTATGCATGGGAGGAAATGATGTTAATACTAGCACCGCCATCGATCATAATGCATCGAACGTGTATATTATCAATGTAGATAGAAATGAATAGGGTGGGATCAGGATCATCTGATTGGAGAGGTACAATCTTGTCATTAGAGAAACTGAGAGTGGCTACTTGATGAGTGGTAGCGGGTGCAGAGGAAGGGGATGCAAAGTGGTGAGAGAGGCCATATGATGAGGAGTGATAATGGATGCCACAAGATTAGGGTCATTAGATAAAACCTTAATAGATTGCAGAACCTCAATGAGGCCTGTTAATGAGACTCAGAGGTTTGGACCAAGTCGTACAAATACATTTTGAGAGGATATTGGTGTAATTTTTTAATCATTATACAATGGGAAACCCCGTTAGAAATAGGGTATGTGGGTCCATGGATGGTGATTTTAGGTACGTGTTACCAGATGGGATATTGGGTAAAAGAGTAGCGGATGGGCTAGTTGTTTTCTCCTTTCCTTTTTCCTTCTGGGCTCGAGTGGTAATGTTAACCATATTAATATGTGGTAAAGGAGAAAGTGAGTCATGATAGGTGTAGTGACAGGATGGGAAAAATATGGTGAGGGCATATACTTGGTTTTGTGAGAAAAATGTAGCGCATTGGAATTTTGGCAAAGGTTTGGCTAGCTCTCTTATGTGGACCATATTGATCTCAAATGTTGGAGGGGGATAAAAGGGTTGTGGAGGTGGAGATGAAGGTTGTTGAATACACATGTGATAAGGATGTGTGGTGATAGGTGAAGGTGGAATAGGGTCCTCATCTCAAAGATCATCGTCGTCAAATTTTTCTTCGGGAGGACATGGTTGGAGAAGAATAGTCTTAAGAGCCTTATAGATTTCCACATCATGCCCTGTCACATGATGGTAAGTGCAAATTTTTGTATCGTCAAAGACTTCTGGTTTAGGTTTGAGTGGTTCATAAGGTCTAAGTGGTGGCAATGTGATGAAAGAAGTTTCCAAAAGTTTAGCTAAGATGTTGGCGTAAGACCCTACCAATAGATCACAATGTGAAGTACATGTTGGTCTAGATGGAATTGTGGGTGGTTTTGGTGGGAGAGGTGCCATAGGAGGTTGAATCGGAGGTTGAGTCAGTTTGACCACCTATTTGGTAAGTAGTACAATTTTAGGTTTGGATTGCACCTTCTATGGTAAAGATGTAGTAGGTGAACCAACGGTTGAAGGTGGTGTAGATTTAACTACCTCTTTGGAGGGTAGTTGGTTTTGAATTTGTTACACCTTCTTGGGTAAAGGTGAAGAAGAATTGTGTGATGTAGAAGGGAAGGAAAATGGAGGAAGGGGATGGGTTAGCCAAGGCGATAATGGAGGTGTGGTGAAGGCTATGGGAAGAGGCAAGGTGGAAGGTATTAGTTGAAGAGAAGGGAATATCATAGGTAATGATGAGGATACTGGAAGTGGTGTAGGTATAGGTGGTAGAAAGGATGCAGGTGACAATGAAGGCATAAGTTGTGTAGGTAATTTGGGTGTAACAGAGGATCGTGACGAGGAGGTGGGCTGTTGTGCTTTTAGTTTACCTTAGGTAGGAGGCTAGTTGGACAAGTTTGATGGGTGTGATCCTAGGATAGATGGAAGTGGTGAAGGTGATAGAGGGGTAGTAGCCAAATCCGGTGTATGTGGCCTAAGAGGTTGGGTCTTCTTCTTAGGTGGGGAAATAGTCTTTGCAATAGTGTGTGAGGATGTGGATAAATCTAGTTTGACATGGTTATGGCCTAGGCTTGATGTTGTCATGAATCCTAATGTGGCAATGGGTTTGGATGTAGATGAAGATATAGATGTAGGTGAGGCTTTAGGAATTGTAAAAAGTTTAGTTGATGATAAAGGTTTAGGTATGGGTAAGGGTGATGAAGAAGAGGTTGTTATAACTGGCATGGGCATGGTTGGTTTGGTTATTTGAAACACCTTTGGATAGATCGTGGAAGTATCAGCAGACAACATTTGCATCTAAGTTGAGAAAGGCAGCCGAAGGCATCCCCAAAGCATGGAATTGTCAACATAATCCAAGCGGTCAACCAAACGTGAAAATGAAACCGCTTAGAGGGGGATGATGTTGATTTGGTAGTAATCCCTATAAAGAATGTCTATGAGATAAGGAAATGGTTGGCTTCAGACTCTATGGGTAAAAGAGCCAAGAGAAAATCAACAGGATCCTTGAAATCCAATGGAGAATTGTCACCAATAGGAAGGGGTGCTGCTAATGGATCCCATATGGGTAGGGGAGATGAAAATTATGATGAGGTAGGTTCATCTTTTGGTGAAGATAAAGGTAAGGATGACTCTCTAATGGGTAGGAGAGTAAATACGATATGACGGAATCCTCCATGGGTGAAGGGGAGATAAGGGAGACTCCTCTATGGGTAAAGGAGCAAATGAAACAAACTCTTCCATGGATGAAGGAGATCATGCAAGAATCTCCTTGATAGATGGAGTAAGAGGAAATTGAGGAAGAGCTAGTATGATGTCAAAAACAACATGAACCTCATGAACGTTACTATCATTGGTCGAGGGTTCACTGGTTTGGTTAGATGATGGGGTGTGGTTTGGGAACAGTTTCTTGAAGATGTGAATATTCTGATTAGTCGGTGCATTAGGGTTATCCAAGATGAGATCTCCACTATCTAACATTTCTTGGACAATATTTTTGAAAGTTATACAATTATTGTTGCTATGACCTTTAACGCGATGATAGTTGCAGTAATCATTTTATTTATACCACGTAAGCATAGGACGGAAGGGTCAAAACTAGTATGTGGTTTGACGGGTGGAAGAGTGATTGCTCCAAATTTTAAAAGTTTTTCTAAAACTGAAGAATAGGGTTCTCCTATGGGAGTGTATTTTATTGCTCCCACTTGAACTAAAAATCTTGAATAGGAGAAAGGTTGGAAGAAGGCTTTGATTGGTTAGATGGGTGAGACGAGCTGAATTTCAAAACTACCATGTGGGCAGATCCTTTTGATTTGGAGTAATTATTTTTTAGTTTGGAAGAAGAAGAGATATCATTTGATTTAAACACAACATTCTTGTTATTCTCTTCAATGGCACAAATTTCAATTTTTCGGACCATGGTGAATGCCTCGTCGAATGTGTGGAAGGTTTGAACTTGGATACTTGGCAAGATGTGCCTAGCATAAGCCCTGGTGAACAACTCTATTACCTTGGTTTGAAGCGGTTGAAATGTGAGCTGGTTGATTAGGCTCCATCAACGAGCGATAAAATATGCAATAGATTCGTCTTCCTATTTTTGTGTCAAGTACAAGTCGGTCATGGTGACTTTCTTGACAATGTTGATAGAAAAGTGGTCTAGAAAAGTTTGAGCTACTTGGTTTAATGAGTAAATGGAGTTCCTAGGTAGATAAATATACCAATCCAATGTAGGTCCTATAAAGTACATTGCGAATGTTCGTAAGAGCAAAACAACATCATGAGCGATAAGATATAACCCATGTTTAAAATACCGCAATTGTTTCTGTGGGTCTTCTTTGTTGTTAAACCAGTTGAATTTAGGAATTTTCCAATGCATAGGGTATGGATGAATCGGAATGGATAGGTGAATGGTCTCATTTCAAATCTCATCATATGTCAGAGAATTATGTGAGATGGAGACCGATGCTTCCAATGTCTACATCTTGTCCATCATCATTTTGATAAGATCATTAGTAGGTTTTGATGACTGGGAATCTCCTACAATATAAGGGGGCAGATGATGAAGGTATGACGTGGGAAAAATCCTAGTATGTGGTGTTGTCGAGTACGAAAATTATGAGGGAGGAATAGATGTAGGTGGCAAGTATCCTGAATAATCAATAGATGAGATATGGGGTTGTTGGTGATAAGTGTAGGTAGGTGGAGTGGATGTAACAAATCTCGTAGTAATTGAAGGAAGATACTATGGGATGGAGATGACAATGTTTTGGAAGGGAGTATGGGTTTCGAAACCATGGGTGGCTAAGATGCAATAGGTATATAAGAGGTGGTGGGTGTAGATAGACCTACACTCAAGGAAGTTGATAAAGGAATGGTTGACATCACAGGAGTAACTGACATCAAAGGTGTAATAGATGTCATAGGTGTAGTAGATATCGATGGTGTAGGGTCAAGTTGGGACACCATAGGTGGTAAGGTGGAAGAGGTTAATGCCAAGCTAGTAGTAGCCGATGTAGGTGTGGGTGTGAGGGTAGGAGGAATGGACACAAATTTTTTGTATATAAGTTGTCCTAATGAATCCTGAGTAGATGAATGGGATAAATAATGTTGTAAAGTAGCGGGGTTTTTATCAAGGAGTTTTTGAAATCCTCATCACCGGTACTAATGATGATAGGCTAACTAATATCCATAGGTGATAGAATGGAAGGCGGTGATGGGCTAGGTGGGAGCGGCTAAAGGCTAGCATGGAATATGAGGGCATTGGCTTGGATACGAGTCAAAACCATGTGAGTTATAGTAGACCTGTAAGTTGATCTCTGTAGATGATTCAAGCACAAAAGGAATGGAGAAAATAGTTCTAGAAGGTGAAAATGGCCTCTTTTTTAATTACAAAATTAAAACATAGATACCGATGACAATTGGGTAACCGATGTTGGTAACAAAGGGTAACTGATGATAGTCGAGGAATGATATCGATTATTGCGGAAAATCAAAATATTTGTAAATGTGGAAATAAATGATGAAAATGAAGAAAATATGGACTTTGATAGTGATTTCAAAGACATCGATATATGGTGAGGTAACCGAGGAAATCCCGGAAAAGAACATAACAAATGATGAATGCTACTTTGGTTAAAATGACCAAAACAACAAGAAACCGACAATACTCGAGAAACCAATGACGGTCGTTGGACTCGACGCTACCACCGTGAATTTGGTAATTTAGATCAAATAAAAAGACCAACCTAAAAACCTGAGTATGGCAATGATTGACCCTAACACACTTAGAAAGAGTCGAATACACCAACTATGATTATGGAGTGTGAAAGGAGTGAAGAATGAAGAAAATAAACTCAAACCTCAAAACACAAATCAAGTAAAAAATAGTAAACACAAAATCCTATGTGGTGGATTTTATGTTCCGGCTTATGCCATTTAGGACTGACTTGTGAATAGAGTAGAGTTTTTTTGTTTGATAAAAGGTTTCTATGAAAATCCGTAAACTAAGGATAGTTTCAGTAAATTTTGCGAGGGAGGTCCTTTCTCTAAGATGATGACTCGGACAGAGAAACCAGCTTTGGAGCCTACTTTCAATCCTTTGATCGTATGATCGCTTGTGCCTTCTTCCGGTAGGATGTTGTTTAAGAAAATGAGTACTTTATTTTTAGTAGTTTGGTGTAGAGAATAAATTGTGCACTACGGTTAAATTTTTCAGCCATCAACTTGGCATGACCGCCAACATATAGGTTGCCCACAATTTAAATGAGCTATAGATGCAACACTCGATATGATATGCAAATATTTTAGACCCAAATCCACAATGACATTCGATGAGACCAATGATGAATAGTCAAGAGTATGTCTTTCACTAATGTAATACAAAAATAAAAATAATGGTTCTTTTTTTATTTCAAAGTACGAGTGTTAATGAGAAAAGTAGAAAGAGATAATGTTCAAAGGAGAAAATTAAATGTGAACACTTTGAAAAGGAAATAGACACATAATCTTTCATCTAGGAATGAACAATGAAAAAGAACCTCTCGATAGGTCCCACTGAGCGTGCCAAAATGTTTCACCGAATAAGTTGGGCAATAAAATAAATAAGGTAATGGTCAAGGAGGAATACCTGTGATTATGTTGGTAGAAGGTTTAATGTGCGCTACATTCGACTTTATCCAATATGATCGTGGAGAAATCTTTTTTTATGGGAAGGACTACCTGTAGATACAAAGCAAGACCACCAAATGATATTAAATAGCAAATGACAGTGGACTACCTAGCGATTGCTAGTTCCGGGAAGTGTGATACTTCCTAGATGGTTTTCAATCCACTTTTTTATCAAATTAATGAAATTAAATACGAGAAATAAAGGTCCTATTGCTAACACTTTGATTTAGGTATCTCAAAATGTTATCAACACACTATATTAAGCAAAGTATTAAAATCTAAACAAATCTAGCATCGGGAAGGTATGTTTCTGGTATGTACATGTCACAGGGTGTTAGGTAAGGTCATCGAGGTATCTCGTAAGGTATGTGTGGATTTTAGGTAATGTTAGGGGTAATTTTATGAAGGTTAGTAGAAAACACAATGACTAATATCGGTCTAGTGACCGATGTCGGTAAAGAGGGGAGACCGATGATGGATAAGGTGATCGATGTCTGTAAGGGCGATTTGATAGTAAATTTTTAAACAAAGGTTTTTAGGCTCTTAGTGATTGCACAAAGAGTGGGAGTAGTATTTTTGGGTCGTAATATGTTTGAGAAGACTTGGGGATACTAAGAAAGAGGTTTAGAATGGTTTAAAGGGCTTGAGATTGTTGAATAGTGGGTTGGCGAGAGGAAGGTGATGTACAAGAAACAAAGGAAAACAAAATTTTGAAAGAAACCAGATATCTACAAAAGGAATAAGTAAAATTATTAGGATCACAATAACTACTTATTGTCCTCTAGATCTTGGGAGGTGGAGAAGGAAAAAAATTATCCATGAAGAAAATTTGTGCTCGGTGTTGTGGCAATACTCCCGAGTGTTCGCGTGAATATTCCATTGCTCCTGAAGGGAAAATGGCTACTTTTCTTGCACTTGTGGTTGTGTGTGTTCATCGTCTAGATGCATGAGAGCTTAAAGATTCGTGCTTGAATGCAATAAGGCTCGAATAACTCGAATTACCAACCAAAGTAAAGAGTTTTGTAGTGCCCACACTTTTTATAGCTCAGTAGCTTGTTTCTTTGCTCATAGACATGTTTTGACAGTGATTGGTTATATCTTGGACATTATATTTAGATATTTGATCTTATTAGACATGTGTGGACATTTAGGCGTATAGCGCCAATTTAGCTTAATTTCTATATTGTCGCATTTTCTTGTAATGTCATGGATACTAATGGATATGATGTTGTGTTTGGAACATAATTATAATAATGGATAGTTGTTGCATGTGGAATTCTATGGTTATATGTCACGTATCATCTTGTCTAACTTTTGGAATATTGAGTATAATTGTGCACGTTGTCGCATCTTGATTTCAGTAGGATGTTAGGTTAGTTTAGAACGCATTGATATCTTACTATGTCATTGAATTATATTGTATCGGACATGTGCGGTTAATGTGTGCAATGAGTGTGCAGGTGACAGGTTTACAGGAGAACGTGGAATTCAAAGCCACTACTCAATCTGCAAGCAGCCCACGGGCCGAGTCCTAGCCATGTTCATTATGTGAAGCCTTAGTATAGGAGATTATTATTTTGGGAACTATGAATGACCCCAAATCATGTAATGTATTGTAATTTAAATTATTAATTTTGTTTAGGGTCATCACTAGTGAAGTCAAACTTGCTTTGGGAGTTAATAATCCCACTTTCATTTAAATTTTAGATTTTGTTTAATGAGTGTAGACACCTAAAATTGGTTATCCAATTTAGTGTCCCTCGTGCACGTTTTCTCTCTCAGGTAACCTGGGGCACGTTTATATCACCACTATCCCCTTGGGATATTATTCAATTTGTGATTTAAACACCTATCCTAAGTTTAATTCACCCCATTATGTTTTACCCGTGAGTAATTAAATATTAACTATTTAATTACACCTTTTTACATGTATCCTAACCACTTATCTACCCCATATCTATTCTATCCATATATCCCCCCTATTTCTCCTCCTCCCAAACCGGGATATTTCCCATATTTGAGGTGGAGGGATCACTCTTATCTTTCCATAAATCGCTCCTTTTGGCCATTTCGAGTTCTGTTCCATGATCGGCGCCGACCGGTACTCGGTCGATGCCGATTTTTCGGAACGGCACCGATTTAATATCGGTCGGTGCCGATTACAAATAGAAGCCCAGAACTCAGTTCTGGTTAGACATAGATTGTAAGAGAGACAATTAGATGGTGAGATAGACAGTGAATTAGACAAAGAGAACGAGAGAGTTTTGAGCATCAAGTTTGAACATTATCTATCGAGTGAGAGCGAATCTTGTCCAAATCAATCCCTGAGAGGAGCACCATTACTCTGCTCTTACCACATCAACATCACACGTCTCCATTTATTTTCTGGTGACTCTGTTCCTACATCCAGCACAGGTGGAGCCTTACCAGTATCTCTCTGGCTTCTGCAGATCCAGCGGACGTTGACGATCTTGCCTTCATTTTCCAATTCCCAAACCTTCTCGCACTTTGTCTCGATCGACGCCGATCTATATCACTCGACATCGATCGGAACCAATGATGCCAATTCTACATAATCGACGCTGATCATCCTGCAGACAGGTAAAAGGACATAGGTAACACAAATCCAGCTTTGTTTTCACAGCCCTGTTTTTTGTTGCTTTCATCTCTTGTTTAGATTCTGTTTATTACTTTGATCAGAAAATCTAGTCCTGTACGTACATCTTTTATCATGTATGCTTCTTTACTTAATTGAAAATGTGGACTGACATCCGCCGAGGGAGCTTATCGCTTCCCGACCCGCTTCTCGGGCAGTCCACCTAAATATCTTTTAATGTGGTCTTTTTCTGTCAAGCATCGGTGTCTCGCAGGTTACTTGGATCCACCGTATGTGCAATTGCTCGTGTGCACCCGTCTTATCTACATCGGCTTCCTTATCCATCTACATCTTCGGATCTTGTCCATCAGGTATCAATTTCATTTGAGTTTTTCAAGGTTTTTGTGTTTAGTTTGGTACATTAACTTGGACAGGTAACAAGCACGAAATTCTTGATCAACATTCTGGCACGCCCGGTGGGACCCAACCAAAGTCCCTTATTGGTAAGTTCATCTCTTTTCTAGTTTTGAGCTTTGTTCTTTTTCTTCACTGATTTTTATCAGTTCTGCTTAAGCATTTCCTTTCATCGTTTCAGTCTTGCTTCTTTCATTTCTGAATTTGCAAAGTTAGGTCCGTTCTTTTTTTTACAAATTTCAATTCCAATTTCTATTTATAAAATTAGTAAATATTTCATTTTGATTTCAAGATTGCATGTTTGATCCATCTCTTTATGTGAAATTGTTATTTCCTTGAAATTTTTCTAGTTCCTTAAAATAGAAATTTTCGTTTCACCATTATCTGGATATATCTTTCTGGATTTTGTTTTGTTTTTGCTTAACCTTTTCTTGGAGCACTTTGCTTGTTCATGAGATTGTTCGAGGGGAAGAGCTCAATAACATGTTTTTCAAGTCCACACACCTCGAGAGCTAAATCTACAGGTATTTCTCTTTTTGTTTTCTCCTTTTAGAACTAAAAAAAAAAAAGAAAAAAAAACTTTCTTTGTTTGTTTTCTATCACATTCGAACATGTCAATGTTTGGTTCTTAAAAAGAATTTAATCGCATTTGGGAAAGAATCTGCTTGACTTGTCGTCATCGAAATCAAACACTTCATTTTTAAGTGCTTAAAAAGAACTCTTTCTTTGTCATTTCTCACTTTGTATGTTTTTCATCTAGTTTTAATTAGGATGGAAAATTGATCAAAATCGGTAGTGACACTATTTGATTTTTATTTTTCACCCTTGCACACAAAGCCAAAATCACTAGGTATAGAGCATTTAAACAAAAATTCTTTCCCTGGCCTCGCCTACTTGGAAGTGACATCCAAGAGGAAGAGCCTACGCGGTACTCGGGCTGCGCTATAAATTCACGGAAGTTCTGGTATATATTGGCAAAGCACCTGACTCCCTTATCGCAGCGGTGTGTGAAGTGCGGGGGTAGGTCCCTATATCAAGCCATGTACCGGTCTTTTACTGAAGTTCCTTCGGGACTCCTCACCAAAACATCCCCCAAACCATCCTTAGTTTGGCTATCTAAGTAGTTCCTGTTCTAAAAGGCCTTCCCTAATATTTTCTTTCTTAAAAGCATAAAAACTTAAAAGAGATAATCACCTATGCTGCTTGAATTATCTGTGCATTAGTTAGGCCAATCTTCTTTCTCCTTGTTTATGACGGTCATCACTCGGTTACAATCTAGAAGAATGGCTCAACTAGCCCCTTCTTCCTCCGAGATCACCGCTAGTGTGGATGTTTCAGCACCCCCCAGGTCTTCCTTGGGACCGCTGCTAGTTGGTTCCCCATCCTGGTCATATAATCCTTTCTATCGGGCCAAAGCAACCCCATCACGTCCAACTTCCCCTAGTCCTTCAGAAATATCATCTGCTTCTGACATAGAGTATGTTCCTCGTGGGATCCCGAATTTCAGCGCCTGATTGCAATCCGCAGCCCTTATGGACTACCTAGTACACAAGTCTATTCAAATATCTGATCAGGGACCACCAATCCAGCAAGTGTACGATTATTCTCGTGAACCATCCCAGGATTTTGTAGAATAGTTAGCATCATTTTTCTCACCTCGAGCCATGGAAGAGGGTGGCGCACCTGTGCCTCCTTTTTCTCTTCCACCGACCATATCGACTAGTTCTCAAATAGTCTTACCTATTCCTAATGCCGCAGTTACCTCGACTATTCCACAACCTACTTCTGAGAAGTCCTCTTCTCTGGCTATAATGGGTGCGTCTGCGCACCCACATATTGCTGTTAATTCATCTATGCCGTCCATCAGGTCCTGTGGTCAAGACTTTTTATGAGTCAACCCCGCTCGACTAGTCAGCTTGGTTCCTACTTCTTGTCCTCCAAAGGGGTTTTTCTTCCAATGTTCCAAAGAATAAAGTGACCTTCGCCCATCCTCTAGCATCGCCCTTAATAACTAATCCGCAGTAAAAAGCCTCTTTCAGGTCTTGTTCCCCACCATGTCCAATCAAATCGACACCCATGTTCCTCAATCTGTTCCGATTCACTCAACAAGCATAGGAGTCCACCAATCACAGGCTCCATCCGTCATCCAACCTTCATTTTCTCAACCACTTATTATCTCACAAATTTCGCCTATACACAGTTCCTTCACAAAGAAATACCCCACTGTGCATCACCTGTAATGCCCGGTTACTCCTCTTATCATCCTATCAATCAACAGATGAATCCCCCATTGACACCTCAACAACATCCACCATTTTCTTCTTATGTAGGACATGCCAGCCTGCCTCCTCCTCAATCTGACGTGGTTCAAATTCTTTTCAAGAAAATCATAGACTTGGAAGCCTCCACCAAAGGGGCTCGTCCTTCATACTCTTTTGAAGAAGTGTGTAATGAACCCATTCACCCCTCAGTGGCTTTTAAGCCTTATCCTCCCCAATGGGAACTTCCTAAATTTTCAAAATTTCATAGTCGGGAGGACCCTCAACAAGATTTTCGAGCATTCAAACATGCTTGCTACCTCATAGTCTAGGATCGAGCTTATGCTTTGTACTTTTCCTATGTCTCTAAAGCAGTCCCGCTTTAGACTAGTATAATAACATTCCTCAACATTCCTTGTTTTATTTCTCCAATTGGCCCGATGTTTGTTGAAAACTTTTCAATAAATATCGCGCATAAGATCTCGACACGAGATCTTTATAACATTTGTCAATTCGATGATGAGTCTATTACAAACTTTGTCACTCGTTGGAGAGGGATAATAAACCAATTGTCTTTCTCCCTTCCTCAATCCCAACAGATCGAGTTGTTTACTTGATCTTGTGCTAATCATATTTCTTCCACTTTAAGGATCTAGACCTTTCATACATTTGAAGAAGCCTTTACGATGGCACGTAAACTTGAGTCTCACGCCATTGAACAAGGGAAGTTAAAACTTTGCTCTAAATCTAAACCAGATTTTTCTCGGTTTACCAAATCAAATCCTTCCACTTCTAAAGACAAGAATCAGGGATCCACCAATGCTATCATATTAAAAACATCACGAGCCGATAACACTTCTAATCAAACACCATGAAGAGACTCCTCATCTTCTCGAAAAGGGTCCTCGTCATCTCGATTTTTCACTTCGTTGGGGGAATCATATGCTTCTATCCTGGAAAAAATGTTGGAAGTTCACATGATCGAACTTCCCCCCATTAGGAATATTGATGAAAGCCAAGAAAATCCATTTTGGTATAGGGAAAATGACTTCGCATTATCATAAACCAAAGGTCATGACATCGAATGATGTCGACCTTCAAAATCTTGTCCAAATTCATTGATAAAGGCAAGCTCATTCTGGATAACCCAAATGCTCCCCCAAATCAAGCGCTGGATGTTTTTAAACAACCTTTTCCCAATCATTCCCGAACCATGATGCTTTAGAGTCTCAAAAACCAAACACTCATACTATCAACTTCATCTCTACTGGAGAATCTTCTTCTAAACCTAAGCCATCTGTGAACACATCAACCGAATCAGAACCTCCTTCCGCTTCGTTAATCGTTGGGATTCCACCATCTTCAGATAGCCCATCTTTGAATATTCCAACATTGTTAGATACGGATTCACCTCTCTCTGCTTCTTTGTTTGATCTTCCATCCATACCCGAGACAGTATCATCCTCATCTATCTCATCGTCAGACATTCTTTCAATGCTCGAGGCAATTACATCCCTTCGAGTTTCCACCGCAGATACATCTACTTCTGTTTCTCCCATTTTTGCTGCGACTATGCCATTGGTGAACGTACCTATAGTTGTACCAACTTCGACGGAAGCATCTTTGATTTTGACTCTTCCCATTTCCTTTCCTACAGTAGCCTCACCCACAATTACTGTACCAGAAGTAGTTCCCTCGCAAGGAACTGCTTCTTCATCACTCACTTCTTCCATCACCAATGCTACTTTTCCTATTAAGGGAAAATCTAAAGAAGTAGCACCGACACCTATACGCTCGGTTCCTGAACTTAGACCGAGACAACCAAAATCTAACGTTGCATCATCAGTACCTCCCCATTTACTTCCCCCGAAAAGGTTACAATCACCTTATGCGGTTGAAATTGTCACCATCCCTGAAAAAGGAAAGCCCATATTTCGAACCATCAAGACTCTTGGTGCTTTCCCGCAAAAATCTCTCTCTGCGCCTCATAAAAGATTGGATTTGTCCACTGAGAAGGCACCTTCTTCTGCAAACCTATCAAAACCATCATCTTCTTCTACAACACATTCTTCACCAGCACCTCGAAAAGTGGACTTACCTACTAAAAAGATGTCACCTCTTTTATCAGAATCATCATCTTCGTTACCAAAAACAAGGGCACCCTCTGTTCCTCCGATTATACCTACTTTGGGAGCTTCTCCCTCATCTAAATCGACATTATCTAAATCATCATTAGTTTCGACCAAGCAGCCTCCCTTATCTTTGAAGACCACAACACTTGTCACATCTCCATCATCTTCAAAATCTATTTTAGGGGCTCCTCCTCCATCGAAATCAATCATGTCTCACTTACTTCCATCTCAAGTGCCCAAGGCTGCTCCTCCAGATGTCCAAAAAAATAAGATGATCCCTAAAAATACTGTCAAACCTAACATGCAGGTTCTTTTACATCGACAGTCTGTTAAAGTAAAAGAGGTGCCTTCATCATCTCTATCCTCATCTTTGTCTACCGGGTTCTATACTGAAATCCTTCGCCAACTTATCCAATCTTCATCCATATCTCTTCCTCCGATTAAACCCTATAACCCTAAAGGAGTTAAACCTACCTGGTTTAACTCTGATTTGATTTGTGCTTACCACCGTACCCCGGGTCATGATACCGAGGGATGTAAAGCTCTTCAATCTGTCATCAACAGCCTTTTGGAAGAAAGTGATCTTTTGCTGGAAGAGGAGGAGGAACAAGTATCTCCTGTCATCTTAGCTCCATTTGAGCCCCAACGATCTACTCAGACCTCTACTTCTAGTGATTCCACTCCAAATGATCTTCCACCTTCTCAAATCGACACAATTCATATCGCCACTAGAACCCAACAGTATGATAATCCATCCTCATCTACAACATCTCGACCACGGGTTGTCATTTCTGCAGCCCCCGAAGGAGTTCCTCCTTCCTCATTAGCCCCGAGACCTCGGGTCTCTATTCGTGCTGCACCTCGGGCTCAAATTCCCGTGTCAGTTGAGGAGAGTGTTATGAAACAACTCACCCAGGCTCCGGTCAAAATGTCTCTTTTTGACCTCATTCAATCTTCTCCGCAACATCACCAGGCTCTGATTGATAATCTACATCGCATCACAAAGTGAATTCAGATGAGCCCCAGCCTTTCGAGATGGTTGTTGGATTGAATAGACCATCAACCACCATTTCTTTTGAAGATTCAGAAATTCCTTCCCTTTCTTCCGAGGATTTGGAGGCTCCCCTCTTTATCACAGTCCAAATCGACAACACTACATTAAAACGCACTATGATCGATAGTGGTGCTGCACTCAATGTCATCTCCTCGCACACATTCAAGCAACTTAAGTTACCAAAGAACGTAGTGTCACCCCCGCCTTTCACTCTTCGATCATTTAATGATCAGCTAGCAGTTACTTTAGGAACTGTGGTCCTACCCATTCGAGTAGGTAAGAAGCTACTTCATGAACTCTTTTACATTGTTGAAGGGAAATTCCACTATAATATGATCCTCGACGCTCCTAGATTCGTGCAATGCATTGTGTCCCATCCACCCTCCATCGATGCTTAAAATATCAATATGAGGGCAAAATCTATACTCATCCAGGAGATCCTTTTCCTTCCGCACAATGCGACATGACCACAGTGGTCCATCCCTCTAAAGGGAAAATGCTTGTTCTCCCGACGGGCCTCATCTTCTTCCATACCTGCAACCAAACTACCGGATTTACAAAATCTAGAAGAGACAATGCAAGAGCCTCCGGGAGAGCTTCCTCTCCTTTCTTTTGACGCCCATCTCAAACCTAGTGAGTATGGTAGACCAGACAAACAACCTGAATATCAGCCAGGTCTTGGTCACATCGTCACCATTGGTCTACCCAATCAATAGACTAATTTCATTTACGGTGGTCTTGATACGCCTCACTATCGCCCGGATTCTCCTCCTAGGACCAAACCTTATTCAACAGGGTTCGATTGTCTACAGAATCCCACGTTTGCAAAAACTTATTTATATCGATGCACGTGGAAGGGCTTTGGCTTGGGAAAATATGAACAAGGTGTGCATGACCTCGCGTCCATTCCAACTCTCAAGCCACATCAAAAATTTGGTTTAGGATTTAAACCTCTTTCAAAAGCCACCGTCATTGTTCTCGATGAGCCTCTTCCTATTGAGGAACCATCTTCTCCCGCTAGGTCAGAAGCATCACTCGATGTGGACGACGCCATTTCCATCCCGTCTAACTTTTTTTTTAGTCAATACCATTTCCTTAGGGCCACTAGCCTATAAGACTAATGACAGGTCCACTTCCATACCGTTAATTTTCCCTGAAATAGTTGGAGACGACTCTCCTACTATCAACACTATCCACTGTGCGGATGATGATTCTGTCCTCACCTATCTGGGGGTAGAGGATTCCTATCTTCCTAAAACCATTCCTTCTGACACGTCTACGCTTCTCAACGAAGCCACTGTCGACCTTAATATAGGGACTTCTAAAGACCCTCGCATCATTAAGGTCGGCCAATCCCTTAATCCACAGGAGTTAGGAGACTTTACCACTTTTCTTTCCAACCATCGTCAAGCCTTTGCTTGGTCATATGAGGATATGCCAGGACTCGATCCCGATATCGTGGTCCACAATATCGTTACTCTTCCCGACATCAAACCGGTTAAACAAAAATTACGTAAAATGCACCCTAGAGTAGCCCTTCTTGTTAAAGAAGAATTGCAGTGCTTGCTCTCGGCTAACTTCATCCAACCCATCGATTATCCACAATGGGTTTCTAATGTAGTACCAGTAACTAAAGCTACTGGGAAAATTTGAATTTGTACCGACTTCCGGATCTTAATCTTGCTTGTCCAAAAGATGATTTTCCTCTACCTAATATCGACCAACTCATGGATTTAACTACGGGTCATGAGATGCTTTCTCTTATGGATGGTTTCTCTGGGTATAATCAAATTCTCATCACACCAGAAGACCAACATAAGACTTCTTTCATAACTCCTTGGGGGACCTTTTGTTATCGTGTCATGCCTTTCGGTCTTAAGAACGCAGGAGCAACCTATCAGCGAGCAATGACCTACATCTTCCATGATCTCTTACACAAAACTGTGGAAGATTACGTTGACGATCTCCTCGGTAAATCTAAACATCGTCGGGATCATCTTTTCATTCTTGTACTCTCTTTGAGAGAGGCTTATTCTCTTTTGTCTTCGTCTAAATCCATCTAAGTGTGTGTTTGGCATTCTCATTGGTAAACTTTTAGGTTTCATCATTTCCATTAGGGGTATTGAAGTAGACCCCGCAATAATAAAAGCTATCCTTGAGATGCCTCCCCCTTCTAACTTAAAGCAACTCCACAGTCTCCAAGGACGTCTTCAATCAGTGCATTGTTTTATCTCACAATTGTCGACCGTTGTCAACCTTTTCATCATCTCCTCCGTAAGAATGTTCATTTTGAATGGGATGAGCATTGCCAAAAGGCCTTTGATGATCTCAAAGCTTATCTTCTTTCTCCACCTGTGCTTACACCTCCACGCGAGGGGGAGCCTTTCTATCTTTATATATCTATGACTGACCATGCTCTGGGAGTCATGATCTCACATCGGGACGCTTGCGGTAAAGAACAAGCTATCTATTACATCAGCTGCACCCTCCATGAGTATGAAACACGTTATTCTGAAGCTGAAAAGTTGTGTTGTGCTCTCTTCTTCACAACTTCTAAGCTTCGTCATTACCTCCTTAATCACAAAACTTACATTGTCACAAGTGTCAATCCACTCAAGACAATACATGCGAAGCCTTATCACAATGATCGTATCACTCGTTGGCTCATGCTTATGACAGAATTTGATCTTGAGTTTATCCCGCAAAAGTCTATCAAGGGTCAGGTCATTGCAGATCAATTAGCTGATGCTCCTCTTCCGGACACTCAAGTCCCCCTTGCTCAATTCCCCGATGAATATATCCAACAAATTGATTTTGGTCTATCTCCATTTAAAGTAAAACTCTTCTTTGATGGATCCAAATGCCAGCAAGGGGGAGGTGTAGGTTTCGTGATGATTCCTCCTTGGGGTACGCCTATCCCAGTCGCACACAAATTGAACTTTGAGTGCACCAATAATATGGCTGAATATGAAGCTCTTGTCTTGGGTCTTCAAAATGCCATTAATCTCGGCGCTCGTCATATTGACATCTTTGGTGATTCTGAACTCATCGTTAATCAAGTCATGGGTGTCTATCAATGCAAGAATGATATCCTTCAAAAATATCGTGATATCATTCTCGTTCAACTCCAATCTTTCGATAAATTCACTATCCAAGCTATTCCTCGCACTGCGAATCGATTCGCAGATACAATGGCTTCGTTAGCCTCGCTTATCCCGCCTTTTACCGAGGACTTGCGACTTTGTGGCTATGCAACAATTAGATCAACCATCTCATCTTAGGAAACTAACTTCAATCCATGCTGTCACAACCAATACTCAGGATGAGTGGTATCAACAGATCGTTGATTATCTATCTCATTCAGTGCTTCCTCCAGATCTGACTTCCAATGGTAGAAGATATTTTATCCTACGCGCTAATCACTATACTATTCTAGGTGGGATCCTCTACAAACGCGGCTTTGATGGTATTTTGCTTCGGTGCCTCAAAACCCTTGAATCATCTAAAGCTATCCAGGAGGTCCATGATGGTATCTGTGGTGGACATTTTAGTGGCTTGGCCGTAGCTAAACGCATCTTACGTTTGGGATATTATTGGCCTTCTCTTAATCGAGATTGTTGTGAATACACTAAGAAATGTGTCAAGTGTCAACAACATTCCAATCTCACACATATCCCTAGTCAAGCTTTACAACCTACAACGGATTTGTGGCCTTTTTCACAATGGGGTCTTCATCTCATTAGTCTCATCAATCCCCGTTCTTTACAGTGTCATCATTCTATCATTACGCCCACGAATACTTTACTAAATGGGTGGAAGCTATCCTCTCTTTCTTCAACAAAAGCTAAACCCATAGTTGATTTTGTCTATCAACACATCATTTGTCGCTTTGGTGTTCCACACAAACTCATCACAGATAACGGTAAGTCTTTCAAGAACGTTGATTTGCAGAACCTCTGCAACGCTTTCAATATCAAACTCAACTTTTCTTCTCCATACTATCCTCAAGCTAATGGCCAGCCGAAGCTTCCAATAAAACTTTGCGTAATATCCTCGCAAAGGTAACTAGTCGAGCTGGTAGGGATTGGCATTTACATATCCCTTTTACTCTCTGGGCTTATCGACTAGCATTCGTACTCCTACTGGTGCTACTCCCTTCTCTCTCGTCTATGGGTCTGAGGTTGTTCTTCCTTTGGAAGTCCAAATCCCATCTCTCCGTGTTTCTCTCAGAGAATTTGTCTCTGATGAGGGCTATCATCAAAATCATCTAGCACAACTTGAATTATTAGATGAGCGGCATCTCAACGCTCTTGAACATCATCAAGTCTATCTTGAGCATGTCAAACGTGCTTATAACAAGCACTTGTAGCACCGTGACTTCAAAATTGGTGATCTTGTTCTTAAAGAAAACCAAAATGTCACTACACTCGAAAGGAGTCAGCGTGGTAAGTTTGCTCCCAACTGATGGGTCCGTACATTATCACTCATAAATATGGGTCTGGGGCTTATCGTCTATCTTCCATGGATGGTATACCTGAAGTGAAACCTCTTAATGTCTTGCATCTACGACCCTTCTTCTACTGTTAAAATCTATCTTACACAAATTTAGTCGCAAGACAGATCTTTCATCCATCTAACAACCAGTCATATACTTTCATGGTGATTTGAAACTATGTGGTTCTCCACCTATTGTCTTTTTTACCTTAAATATGAGTATCGCGGCTCTACTCATAGCATTTTTCTTCTGGATATGTTTCTCCTCATGGTAGGAATACCTTAATCACCGCTTCATTTGTCCCAAGTGCTTATCTTAATCGGATCTACTCGGGGCATGAGTGCATGCTCTTTATACGTTTTCTTCCCCTCTATCTGATCTATCTAGGTCTAAACTCAGCTTCTTCCAAAAAGCTTTTCAAAAAAAAAAAAAAAAAAAAAAAGATGCTATCCAAAAAAGATAGACTGATCCCTTGAAGGACAGCTATCCATACATTATCAAATGAATCAAAAGATATAGACCATGCCCTCGAAGGATGGCTATCATTAAAATTCAAAATACGGACCGCTCCCTTGAAGGACGACTTTGTTTCTCAAAGGAATTCTCAAGGCTTCTTGCATTGATCAGCCTTTTAGTCAGTTTATACACTTTTTAGCATCACTGAAAGACTTCCCGTATTGATCAGTCTTTCCATATCTAGCAAACTTCCCGCATTGATCAGTTTGCTTTTCTGCCAGAAATCATGAAGCTGAGATATAAGACCTTTTGTCGATCATATGGAGAATCCTATTTTCCCAGTATGAACATGTATTATGTCCCTTGTAAATTTCGACAAGATACCTACTTACTGCTCCTTCCATTTCCCTCCTAAATCTGGTTTGCGGCTAGTTAGTGTCAGGTTTATTTTAACCTCATATAGGGCCTTGTATGCATGATCTTTTGGTTTCCTATCCAGATTCTATTTATGGTCGGTTAGGAGCCCAGCTTATCATTTTTCTTCTTATCTGGGTGTATTTCCTTTATTTCTAATCAAGGTCATTTTCATTACGTCCTTGGCTCTCACAGAGAGTATTTCCAATTATTTCATCCAGTTAAATTAACATTTAACATGTTAATTTAATCAAACTCTATCATTTATCTAATTTCATCTGATCTACTTTGTCCAAAACACATCTCATCGCCTCTATTATAAACACATGTGGGTCTATCTATCTATTTTCATCAAAATTTAATTAAAATCTCAAAAAATATCAAATCCATTCCAACTATCAACTCCCACCTATCCATCACATCATCTAATCACTTGTCCATCCAAGTAACATTACATCTATCTATATCTATTTTCTCATCCAAATTAAATCCACATATCAATCACATCAAATCACATCTATTTATATCCTCTACATCTATGTCTATCCAATCACATCTATTCATCATCTATCGGTCTATGTCTATATCCATCATAATTACGCTACATCTATCCATGTATATCAAAATTAAAAGCATGAGAACAATCATATGACAAAGGAAATGATGAATCTATATATATATATATATATATATACATGAGTGTCTGTACAACAAAAAATGGGTGGCTTTCAATCAAGCCATCTATAAAATGCCTTCCAATCAAGGCTACATCACTACATTGATACAAAATACATCAATCTCTATATCGTGAAATCTGATAGGTGGAAGACACTATCTCCTCCACCCTCCTCTGGACCAGGTTGTCTCTCCTGGCCGCCGCCTATCAAGCTAGATGCACCTGCTGCTGGAGGCCTCTGCCCACCTTGGTCTCTCCCGGTGCTCCCTCCCTCTGATGCCCCGCTTGCTGTGGCTTGTCGCTGATCTCCTCCTCGCCCCGTAACAAGGCACATCTGGGGCATGCTGCTAGGACATCCTCATAGTATCTCACCTCAGCGAGGAGAGACTGATATGTACTCAGCTCACGGTACTGTGCTCGTAGGTGGTGCTTCTTTTATTGCCGCCGGTGCCCCCTCCTATGGTCATGCCCTATGTCGATGGTAGCGATCCCTCTACTGGATCGCTGTATCTCACTCTTGGCGAGCGGTGTCTCTCTCTAAAATCAGGGCATCCCTCTCCTCTATTAGAGCTCTGATCTCCTCGAGAGCCGCCTGGTGTGTATGCGTCAGGGTGGTGTGCTCTCCCTCCAGTCTCTCCAGCACTGTAGCCATATCCTCCTCATCGGCATCTATAGATGTTGGAAGGTGTCATGGTAGCTCTGTCACATACCATGCCGCATAACCATCATCCACTCCAGCATCATCATCACTGTCTGTGGAGGGTGGGGCCTCTCTCAATGGATCTGCCGGGATCAAAATCGGTAGATCAGTCTCTCTGTTGTCTCGCTTCTGTAAGGCTCCGTAGGTATTCATCATCGTCTCATACTATGCCAAACTATCTCAATACCCGTATAAATGGGACGCGCTCCCACATATCTCGGCCTCGTGGCCTCTAACCTCCTGGCTCCGTCTCAATCCTACCAGGTGAGCATCCTGACTGGCCCATGTTGAAAATACCCGATATGGTCTCTAGATGACCTGCTCTGGTGTCAGCATCCTGAAACGCTTAGCATACCAATCTGCGGATCTCCCTATATCTCCCGGGGCCATATCGGCCCGCCATCTCCAAAATCTGTAATCAATAGCCACCATCGCTGCGGCATCCAAGGAAGCCCGGATGGCCTGATCACTGCTATGTGCTCATATGCCCAGCAATGGAGCACAAAACTGACATCAATGCCTATCCTCCGCCAGTGGTATACATCCATAACTCATAATATATCTGAGCTATCAAGGCATCAGCAAATGCGAACACCTGTCTGAACTGCAGGATGTCACAAACGTAATCTAGTAATAACAATGGGAATCTCCCACCTCCCGAATCTGGTAGAGCAAAGTAGGAGATCACCATCTGAATCAACACTATCCGTCTGCTCCTGGGAACATCCTGTCTGTACTGCGAGGCTATCCTCACTACCCCGGACACTATCTCTAAATCATCCGCCCTATCTCCATACAATCGACCTAGGGCCCTCTGCTGCTGATCTCGTAGCGTAATCTCTATCAGTCCCCAAAGTGATCGGCAACCTCAAAATCCTCGTATATGTCTTCGTGGCTGATGGTCAACTCACCCGTCCTGAACCAAAAAGTGCAAGTCTGGCTATCCCATCGTCGCACTAGTGCTCGCATCAACTCTACATCTCGTGGCACTCGTCTGTAGTACCAAAAGCCCTCGATCCCGGCTAACTCTAAGTGGCACCAATCTCAAGGCTGACGACGTCAGAGAATGGTCTCCAAGAACTCTGGGAATCGCATCCCTCATGTGTAATACCTCTCGTGCCAACATCCACGACATCAAGAGCAATGTTAGCTTCATATTTATCCAAATCTGAAGCATCCAAAACACATTCTATCATTTTTATCCAAATAATCATCTAAAATTACATACGGCGCCGATCACACTTAGTTGACGTCGATTGAATTCAATCGGCACCGCATAATAAAATCGCGCGATTATATCAATCGACGCCGATTGGAAGGCAAAGTGTCGTAAACACCGCCTCCCACTAGAAAATAAAAAAGTAAAAAAATAATAATGACAGTTCGTGAAGAACCACTTACCCCAGTCATGTCCTCCTCCGCTTCTCGACCGCCTCCGAGGCTTCCATGGTGCTCAAATCCAATTTTTGACTCTCTCTGAATCAATCGTCACGGTGTAAATAAATCGTTCACGTTTTCCGTTGGCATATTTATATGTGCTGGGAACTGTCGGCACCGATTTTTGTGGTCGGCGGCGATTGTTTTTATCTTTTTCTGTCGGCACCAATTTGTCTAAATCGACGCCGATTTATACTCATTTTTGCCGATGGGTTGCAGTATCGCTTCTCCACGTCGTTTACTTCCATCTCCTAATCTTCTTGCCATGGTGTTGATGCTTGGCTTATCTATCTGGTCGTCATCCTGCCCTGAGTGTTACCTTTTGGCGCATAATTTTTTGATATTATCATCCATTTTGAGTTTGTTCCCTTTGTATGGGGCACTCGCACTTTTTTGCAACTTAGAGTTAATGGGTCTATAGCACTAACGCTGCCTCCTTTGCAGATCGTCTGGTTGTCCCTACCAATGTGTCTCTCTTTAGATGCTAAATATTTTGCAGCCCTCCTTACACTCATGGGTCTCGTAGGTACTAACGCTCGCCTCATGAGGAGACCATCTAGTCTCGCCCTACCAATGTGAGTTCCTTAGGTTGCTGCCTCTTTATTTATTCTTGTGTATCATTAATGATCCGGTCTACTCCAGACATCTAGCTGGGGCTTCCCGCATTTTCATCTACCTTTTTCAAACTTGGGATCGTTTGTTCTATCACCCATCCCATCCCTAGTTTGAGGGGGATCACATCATCACTCCTTCTTCCTTTCTTCCACCTCCTTTTTTTGTCTCACAACCTTGCTTATCGCAAGTTACTTGACAAAAAGGAGCAAAATGTAGACACCTAAAATTGGTTATCCAATTTAGTGTCCCTCGTGCGCATTTGCTCTCTCAGGTAACCTGGGGCACGTTTATATCACCACTATCCCCTTGGGGTATTATTCAATTTGTGATTTAAACACCTATCCTAAGTTTAATTCACCCCATTATGTTCACGGGGTTCACTTAGTAAAATTATGGTATAGCACGTGCGTTCGAAGGGTATTAAATAATACCCTTAATTCTAGTTTCTACCTCTAATTACTCAATTGTTAATACCCCCTCCTGTTATATTATTAGAATGAAAATACCCCCTATTTTTTCCATGTACCTTACTTACCCATTTTTTGATTACAATTTTATTTACCCCTTTTTATTTCTACCCTAATATATTAGACAAAAAATATATTATATTTTTCACTCAATGTTTTTTAATATGCATTTCCTCTCGAAAGATAATTTGAAGCCATTGAAGACCTATTACAGATCACCTTATATATGTTAAGCTTTAATCATTTATCAATAGTTGTTCAAATAATTAAGATGGTGAAATAATATCACTTGTGTTGAAAAGCATACTCAATCCTAGTTTTCTACCATCTTATTATTCTTGGTTAAGAATCTAGATTTCTTTATTAATAAAGAGAGTATAATTTAATTTATGACCACACTACTTTTTCAATTTTAAGGTATTTAATTTTAAAAACTAGGGTTCAAATGTTTTAGTTTTATATTAAAATCAAACCTCCCTTTCCTTTGGCTCACCTCTCTAACCTACCCCCAATACCTGATTCAAAACATTAATAAATTAAACCCTTTCACCCCCTCATGTCTACCGGTATATTGACTTTAATTTTATTAATTTTAATTACCTCAATATGAACCCACGTGCTAGGATATTGCCTTGCTAATGAACCCCTCGTGATTATGTTTTACCCGTGAGTAATTAAATATTAACTATTTAATTACACCTTTTTACATGTATCCTAACCACTTATCTACCCCATATCTATTCTATCCATATATCCCCCCTATTTCTCCTCCTCCCAAACCAAGCAGTGGGATATTTCCCGTATTTGAGGTGGAGGGATCACTCTTATCTTTCCAGAAATCACTCCTTTTGGCCATTTTGGGAGTCTGTTCCATGATCGGCGCCGACCGGTACTCGGTCGACGCCGATTTTTCGGAACGGCACCGATTTAATATCGGTCGGCGCCGATTACAAATAGAAGCCCAGAACTCAGTTCTGGTTAGACACAGATTGTAAGAGAGACAATTAGATGGTGAGATAGACAGTGAATTAGACAGAGAGAATGAGAGAGTTTTGAGCATCAAGTTTGAACATTATCTATCGAGTGAGAGCGAATCTTGTCCAAATCAATCCCTGAGAGGAGCACCGTTACTCTGCTCTTACCACATCAACATCGCACGTCTCCATTGATTTTCTGGTGACTCTGTTCCTGCATCCAGCACAGGTGGAGCCTTGCCAGTATCTCTCCGGCTTCTGCAGATCCAGCAGGACGTTGACGATCTTGCCTTCATTTTCCGATTCCCAAACCTTCTCGCACTTTGTCTCGGATCGACGCCGATCTATATCAGTCGACACCGATCTGAACCAGTCGACGCCGATTCTACATAATCGACGCCGATCATCCTGCAGACAGGTAAAAGGACACAGGTAACACAAATCCAGCTTTGTTTTCACAGTTCCCTAGTTTTCTGTTGCTTTCTGTCTGCTGTTTAGATTTTGTTTATTACTTTGATCAGAAAATCTAGTCCTGTACGTACATATTTTATCATGTATGCTTCTTTACTTAATTGAAAACGTGGACTGACATCCGCCGAGGGAGCTTATCGCTTCCCCTACTTCTCGGGCAGTCCACCTAAATATCTTTTAACGTGGTCTTTTTCTGTCAAGCATCGGTGTCTCATAGGTTACTTGGATCTACTGTGTAGAATTGCTCGTGTGCGCCCGTCTTATCTACATCGGCTTCCTTATCCGTCTACATCTTCGGATCTTGTCCATCAGGTATCAATTTCATTTGATTTTTTCAAGGTTTTTGTGTTTAGTTTGGTACATTAACTTGGACAGGTAACAAGCGTAAAATTCTTGATCAACAATGTGTCATTTAATCACAAGGGTTTAGGGTCACATGTGAGACCTCTTGGGTGGTCCCCACACCCTCTACCCTTGTGCCAAAATGCAAAACCCTAAATTAGGGTATTTTGGGCATTTTTGGGGACCCTTTATAGCTTGGGAGTCTCCCTAACATAAAAAGGAGCCCTTAGACCCTACCTAATGGGTGGGGGCTTATTTTCAAGGCTAGAGGGAGTTTTCCTCCATTTTTACCTCTTGTTTAGTCACATCCATGTAAGGGATGTGGATTTGAGTGTTTATCAAAATTTTCACTAGTTTTGTCATGCTAACATTTAAGGGAATTTGAGAGAAGAGGGCAAAAAGAAAATTTTACCCTTTCTTTCTTTTGTTTTGGCATCTTTGACCTTGATGAGGGAGAGGGGTGACACATGTCACCGCCTCATTTGTGAGGATGCTTGCTTGCTCCTCTTCAAATTCCAATCCATGGGAAAAGAGAGGGACTTTTTTTGGAACTTCTTGCTTGGGATGCTTGTGGATTTTGGAGCTTGGAGATTGGCTTGAGTCAAGGTGTGGAGAAATTTGAAGTTGGAGAGCTTTCCTTGAGGTAGGCTCTTATGTCTTTTTGTTGTGTTGTTTTTCCTTTTAGTTGTTAGATTGGTTGCTTGAAATTGTTATTTGTTGTATGTAGATTTTGGTTGCTTGCTTGTTTTTACTCCCTCCATCATATGGCATGATGGAGTTTTGGAGTGTGGGGGAAGAGAGAGGGAATTTTCCCTCTCAATCCTCAAGGCTTGATGGACAAGCCTTGTAGGGTCTTAGTGTTTCCCCTCAATGGTTGAGGTGGGGAAGTTGATTCATTTGGCTTGAATCTCCTTCCCCATTCTTGGTAAGGAAACCCCTTTGGGGTTTGAAAATCCTTCCAAGAAGGACTTGGAGAAAGGGAGGAGGAATAAGGAGGGTTTTGGATTGAAATTAGGAGTAATAAGGAGGGTATGGAGTTTGTTGCTTGTGCAAGAAATTTTTGGAATAAAATTTTTGGAGAACTTTCTCCTCTCTTCCCCACCTTTGAGGAAGAACATGGGTTCTCCTCGTAAAATTTTGAATCTTGATTTATGTTTCTTTTTGTTTTTTGTTGTTTCCATGTGAAAGTGTTCTTGGTTGCTTCACCCTCTTACTTGTGCAAGTTGTGGTTAGTTGCCTCTTTCCCATGGGCTTGGGGGAGGCTAGCATGCATCCCAACCTTGGGAGAGGCATGTAATGATGCCTATGGTTGGGTGGCAAACAAGCTCTTTCTCCTTGTTGGTTTCCTTATAAGTCACTCTAGTTGAAGCTCAAGCATGGAGATGGTTGGATTTGTGGCATCTTGGTCTCTCCTTATTTCCTCAAGTTATTGTGAAGCATTACTTTCATTGTAACACCTTGGGTGTGGCTATTTTTGGAAAGCTCTTTGGCATGTAAAATTTTTCATCTTGAGAATTGGAGTCACTTGGAAGATTAGTTTTCCATTGGCATGTGAAAGATTTCTTTCAATCTTAGAAGGGAGATTTGTTATGTCATTTCTCTTATGTATTTTAACATTTTGAATTATGATGTAATTATGAACTTAAGATCCTTGTAAAATGAGTCTTGTAAAAATGGTTATATTCCTTTAATGTGCATTATTTAAATGTCATTTTGAAAAGGAAGATTGCTTGATGGAAGTAAGATTCTCCCTAAGAAATGATGTTATTATTGTTGGGTATCTTTGTTGGAAAATCTGAAATGAATTCTACTTGGTTATAAGGAGTTGTTCTTGTTTTAACTTTGGAAGAAACTATTTTTAATTGTAAAATGCACATCTCTTTTTATATTAACATGGTTTTAGAAATCTTTTTTTTTTTTTTATGCAAAGGGAATTGTACTTGGAAATGTGGTAGTTTTCTTGATTTTTGTCAATATATATATATATATATATATATATATATATATATATATATATATATATATATATATATATACATATATATATATATACTATACATACAGAAATGTTACTACATTAATAAATATATATATATTTCTATATAACAAAGATATATATATATATATATATATATATATATATGTTTAATATACATATATGTATATAACATATTTTATACAAAATAAATTTGAAACGAAGTTTATTAAAAAAAGAAAATTGAAATGGTGGGGGTTCGCCCCCCCCTCGCGCCTGCTTTTTTTTTTTTTTTTTTTAAAATATTGTAATGGGGAGGGTTGGCCCCCTCCCCCCCCGCCCGTCCCCATACCGCCCAAGCAAGCAGCACCTCCCCGCCTTTCCTTTCCCTGTCCCGTGGCCTTAGCACCTCCGCCGCATGTTTCTCCCCATCCCTCGCGCGCCTCCCCGCCACTCCCACACGTGCCGCCGCCGCCCCTCTCCCACACACATTTCCCCCACAAAACCTCGCACTCCTTTTTCACCCCCGCCATGCCCTCTTCCATCACGAACCTCCATCTCTCACTAACCCTACACGCCAAAGACCTAAACAAAAAAAAATCCGCAAGCTAGGCCGTCAGTATCAAACTCAGACGTACATAATAAAAAATAAAACCCTACCGCATTTGTTATATATAAATACATATAATATGCATATGTATCTTGTTCTACTTTTGATATAAATTATCAACTCGAAAACAATATGAAATTACTCCTTGGAAAACTCCATGATTCCAACAACCTGTACATTCCAAGAGCTAAAACCAAAACAAGATGAGAAAAAAAGAATAAAGAGAAAGAGAAGAAAAGGGGCTATTAGTGGATTAGGGCAAACTTTAGTATTATTCCAAATCTAGGGCCCAGAATGGTTTGATCCTAGGGCTCAAGAGAATCCCTACATACTTTAGTAAATAAGTAATATTGTGGGATTAACTTTTTGAATGGGGGAAGAAATATTAATTAAAATAGGTATTTTTTTTTCTTGAGGTTGTGTTAGTAAATAATACATATGTTTTTTTAAAAATATGTGAATATTGTTAACAACAGGATAAATCAAAGTAATTAAAAACAGTGTCTTAGCAATATGGTTAAAATTATATCATTAAGAATATAATCACTTAATGAAAATGTTCAGGCGAAACATTAGTTCATCTTTCAAAAAAAAAAAAATTACCCCAAATTTGAGAAATTCCTGGTTTGGTTCGTTGTCCCAAAATGGGCATCACAATGGTATCGAGCATGAGGTTCACACACACGGACCACTGGGTAACTAATTAAAATAGTTAATGGTAATTTTAACAACACAAAATTAACTAAATGAATAAAAATAAACAGTTAAAATAAATCATCCACAACCATTAAATTTTAAATTAATAAATTTCTCGCTCACCTCGTGCGCAGGATGGCACCCAAGCGAGGACGATCAGCTAGAGGTTTGGGGCATAGTGCACCTACGTGGGAGCCACCGGCACCCAAATTTGGGCCTCGGATATTAGAGGCCTTACGCCAGCTGATAGGCATTGTGGAGCAATGATCTACCACCACCGCAGGAGATGAGAGTGGAGGCACCATTGGGAGACGAGGATCTGATAGGCAAGGATGTGCATTCAAAGCCGCAAGAGCATGATACACCGAGGCAGAGACTCCATGTAGCCCTTCCATTCATCACGAGAGGGTAGCCTCATTTCGTCGTACTCCGCTCACACGCCTCGAGGATCATTTAGGGATATGTGACCCCCTTCACCTATTGGACTACATCACAAGATCGAGATACAGTAGTGTGATTAGGGATCTTCTTCATTTGCAGCCGCCCACTTACACCAGCTCTACAGATGGCTTTGGGGCTAAGTCGTGGCTCCTTAGCTTGGATAGTTACTTTGGCTTGCACTCTTACGAGAGCAACATCAAGGCGAGGTTCACTATACACCTCCTCCGAGATGTAGCAGGCGTTTGGTGGAGGAATGAGGAGCGGAAGCTCCATCTGACTCGAGAGACAGTGACTTGGGAGATGTTTGAGGAGCGTTTCAGGGCTCGTTATATGTCAGAGCATTTTGTGTAGAAGAGGATCGATGAGTTTCATGACTTACGACAGGATCCTGCACAAAGAGTTACACAAGATGAGAGCAGGTTCCTGGATCTTCTGCAGTATGTGGACTACCTGCAAGATGAGAAATTATAGGTTAATAGGTTCATTCGAGGGCTTAATGCAGATATAGCAGGAGTAGTTAGGATGCTATCTCCTCCCACACTTGAGAAGGCCGTTGAGAAGGCCTACTTAGCTAAGGAAAACAGGACCAAGGGACAGGAGCATCGTGATAGAAACAAGAGCAAGTTTCAGGAGAGGATATAGGCCTTTTAGTAAGAGGTCACGGTACCGCACAAACCCAATACCATGGATGCACAAAGAGCTACTAGATCTAAGAAAATAGTGGGTGATGTAGGACGTGCTCATCATGTATATGCAGTGGTTGACAACCGCCAGGCCGAGCATCAGGCCACAGTCATTGAGATGACAAGTAATATCAGAGGTATTTCTGTCTCAATACTTTTTGATTCAGGTGCTTCAGATTCCTTTATATCACCTTCTATAGTGGACCAGTGTGGGCTAGTGGTGGCTAGGAAACCAGATAGTTGGCAGGTTGAGTTGGCCTCTGGGCCAAACTCACCGTGGACTCGTATGTGGAGAGTTGTGTACTTGATTTAGGAGCCTTCTCCACTACTCTTGACCTCCGAGTTATCCCTCTAGGTTCCTATCAAGTAGTTTTGGGTATGGATTGGCTCGAGACTCATCGAGCTAAGGTGGATTACAGAAATAAGGTCATTGAGTGTCAGGATGATCTTGGGAGTGTAGTTGTGATATCAGGGATGCAAAGGCCTATCTCCTTGCGCATGATCTCGGCTAAGCAACTCAAGCGGAGCATGCGCAGAGGTTGTCAGTTGTTTGTTATCACCATCAGTGATCGATCTGAGAGAATTCCAGACCATTCACCTTTAGATGATCATGTAATTTTGAGGGAGTATGCAGATGTTTTTCCAGGTGAGCTTCCAGGGTTACCACCCCGCAAAGAGGTAGATTTCACCATTGATTTAGTACCTGGATCAGCACCAGTTTCTAGGGCACCTTATCGGATGACGACCCCAAAGCTTCATGAGCTCAAGATTCAGTTAGAGGAATTGTTGGATAAGGGTCTCATTCGCCCTAGTGTATCTCCTTGGGAGCACCAGTCATATTTGTGAAGAAGAAGGATGGTTCTCTCAGGCTTTGTGTAGATTTCAGATAGCTCAACAAGGTCACAATAAAGAACCGTTATCCACTCCCTAGGATTGATGACTTATTTGATCAGATGCGTGGGGTGAGAGTATTCTCCAAAATTGATCTCAAGTCAGGGTATCATCAGTTGCGCATTTCAGATGCAGACATTCATAAGACAGTGTTTCACACACGTTATGGGCATTATGAGTTCACAGTGGTTCCATTTGGTTTGACCAATGCCCCAGCTGTCTTCATGAGCCTCATGAATGGTGTATTCAGGACATTTCTGGATCACTTTTTCTTAGTGTTCCTTGATGACATATTGATATATTCTTGTTCCGAGGAGGAACATGAGAGCATTTGAGGTAGGTACTTCAGGTTTTGAGAGAGTAAAAGTTGTATGGGAACTTGGAAAATACAACTTCTTTCGCATTAGAGATTCAAGATTGGGTCATATCATTTCGTGAAAGGGTATCTCCATAGATCCCTCTAAGATACTGTGCTATCTTGGATTGGCTAGCACCCACATCGCCATCGAGGTAATAAGTTTCATGGGTCCGCAGCAGGTATTACCGCAGTTCGCACAGACTTTTCTAGAATTGCTCACCCTATCACTTCTCTTCGTGAGAGGAAAGGAAAGAAGTTTGATTGGTCGAGAAATGTGAGCAAGCCTTTCGCCTTGCTTAAGGAAAGGTTAACCACGACGCCCATCTTAGCAGCCTGCACCCGGAGAGGATTTTGTTGTTTGTACTAATGCATCACTAGAGGGTTTGGGAGTAGTTCTTATGCGCAGAGCGGCGTCGGGTTATTGCTTTTGAGTCTTGTAAGCTCAAGGACTACAAGCTTAATTATCCTACTCATGACTTGGAGCTTGCAGCAGTTGTCTATGCTCTAGTTCGTTGGTGACATTTCCTTTGGGTAGACCTTTCGCTTTTGAGGATAGACCATCGTAGTTTGCAGATATTTTCTCACAGCCAAACCTCAACGCTCGTCAACGGCATTGGATGGAGTTCCTATGTGAGTATGACATGGAAGTTCAATACATCAAAGGGAAGGAAAATGTCGTTGCAGATGCACTTAGTAGATGATGACATGTGCTTGCTTCTTTGACACTTCAGTCAGATTTGAGAGGAAGGATTCTTGAGTACCTTCCAGAGGACAGATTTTATGAGGGAGCTAGATAGATGTTAGAGTCTCATGGTTCTTTAGAGGGAAGATATTTTGGGTGTGTTTTAGAGACAAATGGTTTGCTTCGGTTCCACAGGAACATCTAAGTGCCTAAGTCAGGTGATCTGCATAGCTTCATCCTCTCAGAGGCTCATTGAGCCCCATATGTGGCACATCAAGGAGTGAAGAAAATGCATGCCAATTTGAGAGAGTTATATTATTGGCCAGGTCTTTGATCCGACATAACAAATTTTGTTGCACGTTGCCTTGAGTGCCAGAGGGTCAAGGCAGAGCATTCTCATCCCATAGGACTTTTACACCCTCATGATATTCCCGAGTGGAAATGGGATGTAATCTCCATGGACTTCATAGTCGAACTTCCTATGTCATCTTATCGTCATGACGCCATTATGGTCACCGTGGATAAATTGACCAAGGTTGTGCATTTTTCACCAACCAAGGTCACCTATAATGCTTAGGCCATTGCCAAGGTATTTATGGAGGACATTGTTAGGTTGCATGGGATTCCGAAGACCATCATCAATGACAAGGATACCATCTACACTTCAGTTTTTGGACTTCTTTTAAGGCCGCTCTGGGTACTCAGATCAATTTCGTTCACTTATCATCCAAAGACAGATGGGCGACATGAGAGGGTTAATCAGGTGTTAGAGGACATGTTAAGAATGTATGTCATGGATCAACAAGAAATGGGAAGATTATTTGCATTTAGTTGAGTTTGCTTACAACAATAGCTATCATAGTTCCATTGGTATGGCTCCTTACTGTGCCTTGTATGGATGACCTCAGACACCGCTTGAGTTGGGATAGGCTAGATGATAGGATTATTCTGGGACCAGCCTACCTTTAGGATTTAGAGCAAAGGGTGCGCAGTTAGATAGATGCGTTTTGAGCATGCCGAGCACGCTAAAAAGGCGTATGCAGACACCAAGAGGATTGATCGTCACTTCTCGCAAGGTGACAAAGTCTTCTTGAGGGTTCATCTCGCATAAGAGTCTCGATCCATTATGGAAAGGGTTCTAAGCTATTGCCTCGCTTTTGTGGGGCCTTTGATATCTTAGAGGTCATCGGTCCAGTTGCCTATCGCCTAGCTTTATCACCATGCCTTGCACGGGCCCACGATGTGTTTCATGTTTATGTACTACGTAGATATGTACCCAATGCTTCTCATGTTTTGGATTGGTCGGCATTACAGTAGAGGATAGAGGACAAAGTGGAGACTGGAGCCTCGTATGAATACCGGAGCACCGGAGATTGGCCCTTCGGGGTCGAGACTTAGACCAGGTTAGAGTACAGTGGGACCAGTATGATGAGACAACAGCCACCTAGGAGGATGCGATACCTTTGAGGGATAGATATCCCTATCTCTTTCAGTGACTTCCAGGAGGAATTCTAATTTTAGTAGAGGGGGATGTAGTGCCCACACTTGTTATAGCTCAAGAGCTTGTTGTTTCTTTGCTAATAGACATGTTTTGACAAAGGGTTGGTTATATTTTGGACATTATTTTTAGATATTTTATCTCATTAGACATGTATGGACATTTAGGCGTATAGCGCCAATTTAGTTTAATTTCTATATTATCGCATTTTCTTGTAATCTCATGGATACTAATGGATATGATGCTTTGTGTTTGGAACATAATTATAATAATGGATAGTTGTTGCATGTGGAATTCTATGGTTATATGTCACATATCATCTTGTCTAACTTTTAGAATATTGAGTATAATTGTGCACGTGGTCGCATCTTGATTTCAGTACGATGTTAGGATTAGTTTAGAACGCATTGATATCTTACTTTGTCATTGAATTATATTATATCAGACGAATGTGTGGTTAATGTGTGCAATGAGTGTGTAGGTGACAGGTTTACAAGAGAATATGGGATTCAGGCCGGCTACTCAATCTGGCACAAGCATCCCACGGGCTGAGTCCTAGCCATGTTCATTTTGTGAAGCCTTAGTATATGATATTATTATTTTGGGCACTATGAGTGACCCCAATTCATGTAATGTATTGTGCTTTGAATTATTAATTTTGTTTAGGGTTGCTAGTGAAGTTGTAAACTTGCTTTGGGAGTTAATAATCGGACTTTCATTTAAATTTTAGATTTTGTTTAATGAGTCAATTAATCAAAAGGGTTTAGGGTCACATGTGAGACCCTTGGGTGGTCCCCACACCCTCTACCCTTATGCCAAAATGTAAAACCCCAAATTAGGTATTTTGGGCATTTTTGAGGACCCTTTGTAGCTTGGGAGTCTCCCTAACATAAAAATGATCCTTGACCCTACCTAATGGGTGGGGGCTTATTTTCAAGTCTATAGGAGTTTTCCTCCCTTTTTACCTCTTGTTTAGTCACATCCATGTAAGGGATGTGGATTTGAGTGTTTATCAAAAGTTTCACTAGTTTTGTCTTGCTAACATTTAAGGGAATTTGGGAGAAGAGGGAAAAAGACAATTTTACCCTTTCTCTCTTTTGTTTTGGCATCTTTGACCTTGATGAGGGAGAGGGGTGACACATGTCACCCCCTCATTTGTGAGGATGCTTGCTTGCTCCTCTTCAAATTCCCATCCATGGGAAAAGAGAGGGACTTTTTTGGAACTTCTTGCTTGGGATGCTTGTGGATTTTGGAGCTTGGAGATTGGCTTGAGTCAAGGTGTGGAGAAATTTGAAGTTGGAGAGCTTTCCTTGAGGTAGGCTCTTATGTCTTTTTGTTGTGTTGTTTTTCCTTTTAGTTGTTGGATTGGTTGCTTGAGATTGTTATTTGTTGTATGTAGATTTTGGTTACTTGCTTTTTTTACTCCCTCCATCGATGGTATGATGGAGTTTTGGAGTGTGTGGGGAAGAGAGAGTGAATTTTCCTCTCAATCCTCAAGGCTTGATGGACAAGCCTTATAGGGTCTTAGTGTTTCCCATCAATGGTTGAGGTGGGGAAGTTGATTCATTTGGCTTGAATCTCCTTCCCCATTCTTGGTAAGGAAACCCCTTTGGGGTTTGAAAATCCTTCCAAGAAGGACTTGGAAAAAGGGAGGAGGAATAAGGAGGGTTTTGGATTAAAATTACGAGCAATAAGCAGGGTATGGAGTTTGTTGCTTGTGCAAGAAATTTTTGTAATAAAATTTTTGGAGAAATTTCTCCTCTCTTCCCCACCTTTGAGGAAGAACATGCGTTCTCCTCGTAAATTTTTGAATCTTGATTTATGTTTTTTTTTTTTTTTGTTGTTTCCATGTGAAAGTTTTTTTGGTCTTTCACCCTCTTACTTGTGCAAGTTGTGGTTAGTTGCCTCTTTCCCATGGGCTTGGGTGAGGCTAGCATGCATCCCAACCTTGGGAGAGGCCTGTAATAATGCCTGTGGTTGGGAGGCAAACAAGCTCTTTCTGCTTGTTTGTTTCCTTATAAGTCACTCTAGTTGAAGCTCAAGCATGGAGATGGTTGGATTTGTGGCATCTTGGTCTCTCCTTATTTCCTCAAGTTATTGTGAAGCATTTCTTTCATTGTAACACCTTGGGTGTGGCTATTTTCGAAAGCTCTTTGGCATGTAAAAATTTTCATCTTGAGAATTGGAGTCACTTGGAAGATTAGTTATCCATTGGCATGTGAAAGATTTCTTTCAATCTTAGAAGGAGATTTGTTATGTCATTTCTCTTATGTACTTTAACAATTTGAATGATGATGTAATTATGAACTTGAGATCCTTGTAAAATGAGTCTTGTAAAAATGGTTATATTTCTTTAATGTGCATTATTTAAAGGACATTTTGAAAAGAAAGATTGCTTGATGGAAGTAAGATTCTCCCTAAGAAATGATGTTATTATTGCTGGTATCTTTGTTAGAAAATCTGAAATGAAATCTACTTGGTTATAAGGAGTTGTTCTTGTTTTAACTTTGGAAGAAACTATTTCTAATTATAAAATGCACATCTCTTTTTTATATCAACATGGTTTTAGAAATATCTTTTTTATTATTATTTTATGCAAAAGGAGTTGTACTTGGAAATGTGGTAGTCTTCTTGATTTTTGTCAATATATATATATATATATATATATATATATATATATATATATATATATATATATATATATATATATATATATATAAATGTTATCACATTAAATCTTCATATATATATATATATATATATATATATATTTAATATACATATATATAAATAATACATTTTATACAAAAAAAATTTGAAACAAATTTTATTAAAAAAAAATTGAAATGGTGGGGGTTCGCCCCACCCCAAGCTGCTCTATTTTTTTTTTTTTAATATTGTAATGGGGAGGGTCGGCCCTCTCTCCCACCCACCGTCCCCATACCGCCCCAAGAGCAGCACCCTCCCCGCCCCTTTCCTTTCCCTATCCCATGGCCTTAACACCTCCGCCGCCTATCCCTCCTCGTCCCCCGCGCCTCCCCGCCGCCACTACCACATGCGCGCCGATGCCCCTCTCCCACACACATTTCCCCCACAAAACCTGCTCTCCTTTTTCACCCCGTCACTCCCTCTTCCATCACGAACCTCCATCTCTCACTAACCCTACACGCCAAAGACCTAAACAAAAAAATCTACAGCGGCTAGGCCGATGTATCAAACTCATACTTATAATAAAAAAATAAAACCCTAGCCGCATTTGTTATACGGAAATACATATAAATACATATGTATCTTGTTCTATTTTTGATATAAATTATCAACTCAACATAATATGAAATTACTCCTTGAAAACTCCATGATTCCAACAACCTAGTACATTCAAGAGCCAAAACCAAAACAAGATGAGAAAAAAAGAATAAAGAGAAAGAGAAGAAAAGGGGCTATTAGTGGATTAGGGAAAACTTTAGTATTATTCCAAATCTAGGGCCCATAATGGTTTGATCCTAGGGCTCAAGAGAATCCCTACATACTTTTGAAAATGAGTAATATTGTGGGATTAACTTTTTGAATGGGGGAGGAAATATTAATTAAAATAGGTAGCTATTTTCTCTTGTAGGTTGTGTTAGTCAATAATACATATTTTTTTTTAAATGTGTGAATATTGTTAAAAGTGGGATAAATCAAAGTAATTAAAAACAATGTCTTAGCAATATGGTTAAAATTATATCATTAAGAATATAATTACTTAATGAAAATGTTCAGTGAAACATTAGTTCACCTTTCAAAAAAATTTACCCCAAATTTGAGAAATTCTTGGTTTGGTTCGTTGTCCCGGAAATGGGCATCACAGTTGGTATCAGAGCATGAGGTTCACACACGCGGACCACTAGGTAACTAATTAAAATAGTTAATGGTAATTTTAACAACACAAAATTAACTAAATGAATAAAAATAAACAGTTAAAATAAATCATCCACAACCATTAAATTTTAAATTAATAAATTTCGCTCACCTTGTGCGCAGGATGACACCCAAGTGAGGACGATCAGCTAGTGGTTTGGGGCGTAGTGCACCTATGTGGCAGCCACTGGCACCTAAATTTAGGCCTCGGATATTAGAGGCCTTGCACCAGCTGATAGGCATTGTGGAGCAGCGTCTACCACCACCGCAGGAGACGAGAGTGGAGACACCATTGGGAGATGAGGAGCCGATAGGCGAGGACGTGCATTCAGAGCCGCCAGAGCATGATACACCGAGGTAGGAGAGGTCACGTAGCCCTTCCGTTCATCACAAGAGGGTAGCCTCATTTCGTAAGTAGCCGCTTCGCACGCCTCGAGGGACCATTTGGGGATATGCAACCCCCTTTGCCTATTGGACTATATTGCCAAGATCGAGATACAGGTAGTGTGATCAGGGATCTTCTTCATTTGCAGCCGCCCACTTACACTAGCTCTACAGATGGCTTTGGGGCTGAGTCGTGGCTCCTTAGCTTGGATAGTTACTTTGGCTTGCACTCTTACGAGATCAACATCAAGGCAAGGTTCACCATACACCTCCTCCGAGACGTAGCAGGCGTTTGGTGGAGGAATGAGGAGCGAAGCTCCATCTGAATCGAGAGATAGTGACTTGGGAGATGTTCAAGGAGTGTTTCAGGGCTTGTTATATGTCAGAGCATTTTGTGTAGAAGAGGATTGATGAGTTTCATGACTTACGACAGGATCCTGCACAAGCAGAGATATCCAAAGATGAGAGCAGCAGTTCATGGATCTTCTTGATGTGGACTACCTGCAAGATGAGAAATTGTAGGTTAACAGGTTTATTCGAGGGCTTAATGCAGATATAGCAGGAGCAGTTAGGATGCTATCTCCTCCCACACTTGAGAAGGCCGTTGAGAAGGCCTACTTAGCTAAGGAGAACAGGACCAAGGCACAGGAGCATCGTGATAGAAACAAGAGCAAGTTTCAGGAGAAGATATAGGCTTTTCAGAGTCAGAGGTCACGGTGTACTGCACCACCCCTAGAGGAGAATTTTGGCCTCCGCCAGCAGCCACGAGAGCTCCACCGCACCCGCAGCGACATACATAGCAGCAGGCCACCCACAATAGGGGGCTAGACAGACATAGCGATTTCAGAGGGGTTTTTCTAGAGGTGGTTTTGGTGGAGCCAAGGATAGGAGGTAGGGCACACGAAGGCACAGCCACTTTCACCGAGCGATCTGCAAGAGTTGGATCGGCAGGATCAGTACACCAGAGTATAGGAGGGACCCCATCTTAGAGGGGTACATGAGGTTGTTTTATTTGTGGATCTCCTAGATCACTATGTGTGCATGTGCCCGCACAAACCCAATACCATGGATGCATAGAGAGCTGCTAGATCTAAGCAGATGGTGGGTGATGTAGGACGCGCTCATCATGTATATGCAAATGTGTTGACAATCGCAGCCGAGCATCAAAGCACGAGTCATTGAGACGACAAGTACTATCAGGGGTATTTCTGTCTCAGTACTTTTTGATTCAGGTGCTTCAGATTCCTTTATATCACCTTCTATAGTGGACCAGTGTGGGCTAGTGGTGGCTAGGAAACCAGATAGTTGGCAGGTTGAGTTGGCCTCTGGGGCCAAACTCACCGTGGACTCGTATGTGGAGAGTTGTGTACTTGATTTAGGAGCCTTCTCCACTACTCTTGACCTCCGAGTTATCCCTCTAGGTTCCTATCAGGTAGTTTTGGGTATGGATTGGCTCGAGACTCATCGAGCTAAGGTGGATTGTAGAAATAAGGTCATTGAGTGTCAAGATGATCTTGGGAGTGCAGTTGTTATATCAGGGATGCAGAGGCCTATCTCCTTGCGCATGATATCGGCTAAGCAACTCAAGCGGAGCATGCGTAAGGGTTGTCAGTTGTTTGCTATCACCATCAGTGATCGATCTGAGAGCATTCCAGAGCATTCACCCTTAGATGATCATGTAGTTTTGAGGGAGTATGCAGATGTTTTTCTAGGCGAGCTTCCAGGGTTACCACCCCGCAGAGAGGTAGATTTCACCATTGATTTAGTACCTGGATCAGCACCAGTTTCTAGGGAACCTTATCGGATGATGACCCCAGAGCTTCATGAGCTCAAGATTCAGTTAGAGGAATTGTTGGATAAGGGTCTCATTCGCCCTAGTGTATCTCCTTGGGGAGCGCCAGTCATATTTGTGAATAAGAAGGACGGTTCTCTCAGGCTTTGTGTAGACTTCAGACAGCTCAACAAGGTCACAATAAAGAACCGTTATCCACTCCCTAGGATTGATGACTTATTTGATCAGATGCGTGGGGCGAGAGTATTCTCCAAAATTGATCTCAAGTCAGGGTATCATCAGTTGCGCATTTCAGATGCAGACATTCATAAGACAGTGTTTCACACACGTTATGGGCATTATGAGTTCACAGTGGTTCCATTTGGTTTGACCAATGCCCCACTGCCTTCATGAGCCTCATGAATGGAGTATTCAGGACATTTCTGGATCACTTTTTTTTAGTGTTCCTTGATGACATATTGATATATTCTTGTTCTGAGGAGGAACACGAGGAGCATTTGAGGTAGGTACTTCAGGTTTTGAGAGAGCAAAAGTTGTATGGGAACTTGGAAAAATACAACTTCTTTCGCATGGAGATTCAAAGACTTGGGTCATATCATTTCAGGAAAGGGTATCTCCATAGATCCCTCTAAGATACAGGCTATCTTGGACTCGCCACCCACATCGCCATCGAGGTAATAAGTTTCATGGGTCTCGGCAGGTATTACCGCAGGTTCGTACAAGACTTTTCTAGGATTGCTCACCCTATCACTTCTCTTTCAGAGAAAGGGAAGAAGTTTGATTGGTCATAAAAGTGTGAGCAAGCCTTTTAGTTGCTTAAGGAAAGGTTAACCATGGTGCCCATCTTAGCAGTTCCAGACCCGACAGAGGATTTTGTTGTTTGTACTGATGCATCACTAGAGGGTTTGGGAGTAGTTCTTATGTAGGAGCATCGGGTTATTGCTTTTGAGTCTCGTAAGCTCAAGGACTACAAGCTTAATTATCCTACTCATGACTTGGAGCTTGCAGCAGTTGTCCATGCTCTAGTTCATTGGCGACATTTCCTTTTGGGTAGACCTTTCATTTTGAGGACAGACCATCGTATCTTGCAAAGATATTTTCTCACAAACCGAACCTCAACGCTCATCAACGGCATTGGATGGAGTTCCTGTGTGAGTATGACATGGACGTTTTATACGAAAAGTGAAGGAAAATTTTGTTGCAGATGCACTTAGTAGACGATGAAATGTGCTTGCTTCTTTGACACTTCAGTCGGATTTGCGAGGTAGGATTCTTGAGTACCTTCCAGAGGACAGATTTTATAAGGGAGCTAGATAGATGTTAGAGTCTCAGGGTTCTTTGGAGGGTAGTTATACTGGGTGTGTTTTAGAGACAGATGGTTTGCTTTGGTTCCACAAGTGCATCTACGTGCCTAAGTCAGGTGATCTACATAGCTTCATCATCTCAGAGGCTCATCGAGCCCCATATGCGGCACATCCAGGAGTGAAGAAAATGCATGCCGATCTGAGAGAGTTATATTATTGGCCAGGTCTTCGACGGGACATAGCAAATTTTGTTGCACGTTGCCTTGAGTGCCAGAGGGTCAAGGTAGAACATTTTCATCCCACAGACTTTTACACCCTCATGATATTCCCAAGTGGAAATGGGATGTAATCTCCATGGACTTCATAGTCGAATTTCCTATGTCATCTTATCATCATGACGCCATTATGGTCACCGTGGATAAATTGACCAAGGTTGCACATTTTTCACCAACCAAGGTCACCTATAATGCTCAGGCCATTGCCAAGGTATTTATGGAGGACATTGTTAGGTTGCATGGGATTCAAGACCATCATCAATGACAAGGATACCATCTACACTTCAATTTTCTGGACTTCTTTTCAGGCCTATCTGGGTACTCAGATCAATTTTAGTTTAGCTTATCATCCAGAGACAGATGGGTAGACAGAGAGGGTTAATCAGGTGTTGGAGGACATGTTAAGAATGTATGTCATGGATCAACAGAAGAAATGGGAAGATTATTTACATTTAGTTGAGTTTGCTTACAACAACAGCTATCATAGTTCCATTGGTATGGCTCCTTACCAGGCCTTGTATGGACGACCTTGTAGGACACCTTTGAGTTGGGATAGACTAGATGATAGGATTATTTTGGGACCAGCCTACCTTCAGGATTTAGAGCAGTAGGTTGTGTAGATTAGACAACGTCTTGAGCAGGCCAGAGCACGCCAAAAGGCGTATGCAGACACCAAGAGGATTGATCGTCACTTCTCAGTGGGTGACAAAGTCTTCTTGAGGGTTCGTCCGCATAAGAGTCCGATCCATTATGGAAAGGGTTCTAAGCTATCACCTCATTTTGTGGGGCCTTTTGATATTTTAGAGGTCATCGGTCCAGTTTCCTATTGCCTAGCTTTGCCACCACACCTTGCACGGGCCCACGATGTGTTTCATGTTTCTGTACTATGTAGATATGTACCTGATGCTTCTCATGTTTTGGATTGGTCGGCATTACAAGTAGAGGACGAAGGACAATGGAGACTGGATCCCGTACGCATACTGGAGCACCGGAGGTTGGCCCTTCGGGGTCGAGACTTGGACCAGGTTAGAGTACAGTGGGACCAAAAGATGCGATGAGACAGTAGCCACCTGGGAGGATGTGATACCTTTGAGGGATAGATATCCCTATCTCTTTCAGTGACTTCCAAGAGGAAGTCTAATTTTAGTAGAGGTGGATGTCGTGCCCACACTTTTTATAGCTCAGTAGCTTGTTGTTTCTTTGCTCATATACATGTTTTGACAGTGATTGGTTATATTTTGGACATTATTTTTAGATATTTGATCTCATTAGACATGTGTGGACATTTAGGCGTATAGCGCCAATTTAGCTTAATTTCTATATTGTCGCATTTTCTTGTAATTTCATGGATACTAATGGATATGATGCTGTGTTTGGAACATAATTATAATAATGGATAGTTGTTGCATGTGGAATTCTATGGTTATATGTCACATGTCATCTTGTCTAACTTTTGGCATATTGAGTATAATCATGCACGTGGTCGCATCGTGATTTCAGATAGGATGTTAGGATTAGTTTAGAACACATTGATATCTTACTTTGTCATTGAATTATATTGTATCGAACAGGTGCGGTTAATGTGTGCAATGAGTGTGTAGGTGACAGTTTACAGGAGAACGTGGGATTCAAGCCAACTACTCAATCTTGCACAAGCAGCCCACGGCCGAGTCCTAGCCATGTTCATTGTGTGAAGCCTTAGTATAGGAGATTATTATTTTGGGCACTATGAGTGACCCCAATTCATGTAATGTATTGTGCTTTGAATTATTAATTTTGTTTAGGGTTGCTAGTGAAGTTGTAAACTTGCTTTGGGAGTTAATAATCCCACTTTCATTTAAATTTTAGATTTTGTTTAATGAGTCACTTAATCACAAGGGTTTAGGGTCACATGTGAGACCCTTGGGTGGTCCCCACACCCTCTACCCTTGTGCCAAAATACAAAACCCAAAATTAGGGTATTTTGGGCATTTCTGGGACCCTTTGTAGCTTAGAGTCTCCCTAACATAAAAATGAGCCCTTAGACCCTACCTAATGGGTAGGGGGCTTATTTTCAAGGTTAGAAGGAGTTTTCCCTCCTTATTACCTCTTGTTTAGTCACATCTATGTAAGGGATGTGGATTTAAGTGTTTATCAAAAGTTTCACTAGTTTTGTCTTGCTAACATTTAAGGGAATTTGGGAGAAGAAGGCAAAAAGAAAATTTTACCCTTTCTCTCTTTTGTTTTGACATCTTTGACCTTGATGAGGGAGAGGGGTGACACATGTCACCCCCTCATTTTTGAGGACGCTTGTTTGCTCCTCTTCAAATTCCCATCCATGGGAAAAGAGATGGACTTTTTTGGAACCTCTTGCTTGGGATGCTTTTGGATTTTGGAGCTTGGAGATTGGCTTGAGTCAAGGTGTGGAGAAATTTGAAGTTGGAGAGCTTTCCTTGAGGTAGGCTCTTATGTCTTTTTGTTGTGTTTTTTTCCTTTTAGTTGTTGGATTGGTTGCTTGAGATTGTTATTTGTTGTATGTAGATTTTGGTTACTTGCTTGTTTTACTCCCTCCATCATATGGCATGATGGAGTTTTGGAGTGTGGGGGAAGAGAGAGGGAATTTTCCCTCTCAATCCTCAAGGCTTGATGGACAAGCCTTGTAGGGTCTTAGTGTTTCCCCTCAATGGTTGAGGTGGGGAAGTTGATCTTGGTAAGGAAACCCCTTTGGGGTTTGAAAATCCTTCCAAGAAGGACTTGGAGAAAGGGAGGAGGAATAAGGAGGGTTTTGGATTGAAATTAGGAGCAATAAGGAGGGTATGGAGTTTGTTTCTTGTGCAAGAAATTTTTGGAATAAAATTTTTGGAGAACTTTCTCCTCTCTTCCCCACCTTTGAGGAAGAACATGGGTTCTCCTCCTTGTAAAATTTTGAATCTTTATTTATGTTTCTTTTTGTTTTATTTGTTTCCATGTGAAAGTGTTCTTGGTTGCTTCACCCTCTTACTTGTGCAAGTTGTGGTTAGTTCTTTGTTGATGCAAAATCACAGCACCCCTGGATGCAGATCAAGTTTCTAGGTTGATCACTTGGCATCCAGTGTGATTGCATAACATTGAATCCTTTCTCCAAGTGTGGGACTTGAAAAATTGAGAAAGGATTCTCCAGAGAAGGCTGGTTCCTATTCCTCTGTTCAGATGCACACGAAATATGCAGAGGGTTTTCTCAAAACCTAATCTAATCTGCCAAGGAGACAAGGTAAGAAAATGCATAAAATAAATCTAAGCTAATAGAGGTGATGCACCGAGGAATGAAGAACACCTATTTTGCCAGTAAACACAGACCATTTGAATGTGATATAAGATCATGCACAGATGACAAAACCTGCAGTGAAAGACCAGGAGGATGCAAAAAGAACACAGAGAGGGCTGAGAATCATCCACAGACATGCATTATTTGCTCCAAAGATTGATACAATACACTACTGAATGCCATGAGGCGAATAGTATTACAATTCAAATGAGAGGTTCGAATTCCACAAATTCGCCTGAGGAGAAGAAGGGAGAGGCAAAACAGAAAAATGTTCGACCTTTGAAAAGAAGCTCCTCTTTACAATATATAGAAAGAATAAGAGAGGAAAGAGAGAAGGGAAAGCCAAATCTACCCCAACCACCTCCGTAGCATTCAATTCATCTCATCATGGTAGAAGCGTGGATCCTGGAAAACGGTGGGCTACCTAAATGTGTTTGCGGCGAATCGTCTGCTACATTAAAGTTGTTTGTTGAAACATTACTTCTGCTTGTTATTTCGTGCCAGAGGCGTTTCTTGATTTTCTCTCTCCAAACTGAACCAAGATGCAAGATTGACCCTAGAATCGTGTAGAGAATCTCACAAGCTTTCCGTTGATATAAGGAACATGCAAATCCGAGCTCTGGATCAAAAGATATGACGATCTGAAGATTTAGGGCACGAATGGACTCAAGACGGATTTTGAAATATTTTCCCGCGCTTCGCCACCTAGACGACACGTGGCAGGCTCTGATTCGCTGAGCAACTCTCTCTCCTCCACCTCACGGCGGGCTATCTTTTGAAATTTCCTTGTGGGCCCTAGCTGGGACATGTGGCACTATCCCATTGGTTCGGATCGTGCTCGAAAACTCGCCTTTGACTTTTTACTTTTTCCCTTGTGACACGTGTCATGATCTCGTTGGTTCTCGACTCTTTTGGCTCCTTCTCGTCCTCCACGTCCCTTTGTCTCGGATGTCCCAAAGGTGCTCTTGTGCTGATTTCACCCAACCAGCCGCTCACGTACCTTTCCCCACTTGTCCCACTTTGTTTGGGATCGAAGCTCCTCATTTCGCCGATCCGGCTGGTTCGGGTCTTTTTTTTGTCCCGTATGTCCCAAATGCTTTTCGATCGCTTTGTTCCCATTTCGGCCGAACCGCCGGTTGATCTTTTTGTCCCAGATGTCCCAAATGCTTGATCGCTTGACCTTTTTTCGCCTGGCTCGGCCGGTTTCGCGTACTTCGCGGCCCAAATGTCCCATTTGATTTCGACCATTTGTTCCCATTTCGCCGAACCGCCGCTTTGGGTCCTTCGCGTACTCTTGTCCCGAATCGTCCTCTCAAAGCCCGCTTAATCGATTTTCTTTTCCTCTTTCGGCCGGATCGGCTTCTCGCGCCCGCCGCGTACTTCTGGCCCGATTGTCCCAAATGCTTAGCGGGCCGCCTGGAGGCTTTTCGGCCGATCCGCGTCTTTCTGTCCCACACGTCCCTACTGTCCCAAGGACTAGGACTTAGCCATTTTTTGTGATTTTTCCTGTTTCAATCTACCTGCCTGGAACTGCAAAACTCTGATGCATGTTATCGAAATTTACCCTGGGGGGGTGAAATTTTGACAACAGTTTTGACGACTCAGCGGGGTCACCTGCCTGCTAGGTAGAAGATCAGTGGCCTTTTAGCGATCCATTGGGCATGGAGTTATAAGCAATAACTCGAAATGAGCCTCGATCATCGCAACTTCTTCTCCAGCGACACTCTGAACTGTAAAAAACAACCTGAGAGCAACAAAACTCGTGCTATGCTTTAAGCACTTAGGGAAAAAGAAACCTAACTACAACAGGACAATGTGCACAAGCACTTGGAGGAATGAGAATCTAATTAATATTTACAAGGGCAAACCTTTTCTTTTTTAATAGCAATGTTTAAGATAGGTTCCGTTAACCGGAATCGGAAGTTCCTTTCCATCCAATGCAGACAATTGGAAGGCATTACTATTTTTGCATCCCGTGACCATGTAGGGACCACTCCAGATGGCATCAAACTTGGAATGCCTTCCTGGTTTTGCCCGATCTGCATCCCATTTGAGAACTAGGTCCCCTTCCTGGAAGGTCCTTGCTCTTGCTCTCTTATCAAACCATCTTTTTACTAAGGCCTGATCCTTTTCAATCGTCTGAACTGCATGTTCTCTGATTTCTTCTAATTCAATCAATTCTGCATACCTGACCTCCATTGGTTCAAACTCAGATAACTCAAACTGCTTCATGAGCTCCAAGGCTGGCAATTCTAATGATATAGGCAATATTGCCTCCTTCCCATAGACCAACTTGTAGGGAGAATTACCTGTAGACCTCTTTGGTGTTATCCTGTCAGCCCATAACGCTGATTTTAGCCTTGTATGCCATGTTCTTTGATTTTCATCCAGAGTCCTTCTGATGATTTTTAGCAAATTCTTGTTTGTGGACTCTGCCTATCCATTACCCTGTGGGTAATAATTTGAAGAGGTGCTCAAATAGATTCCATTCTTGACAGCCCATTCTGTAATTTTTGAACCTATGAATGCTAATGCATTATCTGATATGATGGTGACCGGCACACCGAACCTGGTTACTATTTCTTCATAAAAATCTAGTATGTTAGACTCACTTGCCTCTTTGAGCGCTACTGCTTCGGTCCACTTGGTGAAATAGTCTGTCGCTGTAAGAATCCACTTGTGGCCTTGACTCGAATTGGGATTGATGACTCCAATGAAGTCCAATCCCCATTGCATGAATGGATGATCTACTGAAATTGGACGAAGGGGCAGTGCTGCTAACCTTCCTTTCCCTGTGAATAATGCACATTTCTCGCATTTCTTAACCCATGAGTAGCAATCATTGAATACAGTAGGCCAATAGTAACCAGCTTTCATGATTTTGAGAGCTGTTACTCGTGGGGTGAAATGGCCTCCTGCCTCCCCGTCATGGAACTCGTGTAAGATCCTCTCAATCTGACCTGTCCCAATGCATCTCAATAGAACACCGTTGATGTCTTTTTTAAACAAAACACCATCAACAAGTACATATGGAACTGCTTGTAATCTGAAGTACCTTCTTTTTGCTTTGCTCATTTCTAGAGGGCACATGCCCGTCTGTAGGAAATGTATCATATTCTGAGTCCAACAGGGAGTGGACACATCATCATTTTCCTGTTTTTGATCATCTTGTAATAGTAGGACAGCGTCTTCTTCATCTTCTGGGTTGTCTGGTTGTTTGGAAGCGAGCTGCTCACACAAACCTTTGCCTCTTACCAGCTTGGTGATCTTGATCTCAATGTCATACTCCATGACACGGGTGATCCATCCTGCCCTTTTCTCATTCAAATCCTTGTTGAGGAGGAAGTCCTTAACCCCAGCATGTGAGACTAGCAACTGGACCTTGTTGTTTGAGACTAAATGCTTGAATTTCTTCAAGCTTCTGATTACTGCAAGCACATGCTTTTCAATAAAAGAGTACCTCACTTCGCAGTCACCTAGGCTCTGGCTGAAGAAGGCAATCGGTTGTTCATCATTATCTTTGTTCTGTTGTACCAGAATGGCAGAAATAGTGTCATCACCTCCAAATGCATAGAGGATGAAATCCTTGGAAAAGTCTGGGTTGATGAGAGTGGGTGCTTGGGAGATGGCTTCTTTGATTGCTTCAAAACTCTCCTTGCCTTCTGCCGTCCATTTGAAAGCCATGCTTTTCCTTAACATTTTGGTGATGGGCTTGACAAGGGCTGCAAAATCTGGGACAAACCTCCGAACAAATTTTATCCTTCCCAGGAAACTCAAGGGCTTTCTTGTGGCTAGGCAATGGTGAGCTCTTATGGCTTCAACCCTCTCTGGATCAATTGCTAATCCTTCCTTGAGACAATATGGCCAAGGAGCTTCCCTTCATGTGCAAGAAAGATGCACTTCTTAGGATTTAAGGACACTCGAACTTTCTACACCTCTCAAACACTTACCCGAGGTGAAAGAGATGGTCTCAGAGCATTCTTTGAGAAGACAAGAATATCATCTAGGTATATCAAGCACTATCTTGTTGATCAAGCCTTTGAATGCCATATCCATAGCTCACTGGAATGTTGCTCCGGCGTTCGACAGTCCAAATGGCATCTTCTTGTAAGCATATGTGCCCCATTTGGTTGTGAAGGCTGTCTTGAACTGGTCTTCCTCTTTTACCATAATCTGATTGAAGCCTGAGTAACCATCAAGTAGTGAAAACCTTTCTAAACCAGCTACGACCTGCAATATTTGCTCCATGGAAGGGAGTGGATAATGGTCCTTGAGAGAGGCTCTATTCAAATCTCTGAAGTCAACACACAGTCTGATCTCTCCACTCTTCTTTCTGACTGGAACTAAGTTGGCAACCCAACTAGAATGCTTGATTGGGAATATGATTCTTGATTCAATCAGCTTGTCCAATTCTTTCCTCATGAGAGGCTCCATGTGCGGATTGATGGTCTCTGTTTTTGCTGACAAAGCTTAGTATTTGGATCCAATTCAATGGTATGCTTTGAGCTAAGTTGGGATTGAAACCTTTCAAGTCTTCATAGCTCCAAGAAAACACGTCAAGGAATTCTTGACATAGCTGTATGAACTCACACCTTTCTTGCTCAGTTGTCATCTTTCCAATTTGCAATGGCTTGTTCTCTTCTACCAAGATGGATACCGAATCTTCTCTCTTGACCTGAATGTTTGCTTTTTCCTTTCTAAACTGATCATTGGGGTTAAAAATGGACTCCAAAAGTGATAAGTCCTTTGGGCAGCTTGTCGGTTCTCACCATATCACTGGTCACCATATTGTTGTTCCAACTTCTCTTGATTCTTAGCTGAGAACTTAGCTTCCTCTTGCAAGAAGTGGATGATTTGCTGGTCATTCTCAAATACCTGCCAACTGACATTGTTATCCGGCACTGAAGGCCTCACAATCACGTGGATGTTTGGTTGTACCTTATCTTGTTGAATGTTTTCTACAATGTCAAAGGCTGCCCCTACTGCTGCAAGCCTGTCAGCAGCTTGATTCTCTTTCCTAGGGATGGCTTTGATTCCAAACCCTCAAAATCTTCCATGAGGTCCCACACCCTGTTCTTGTAGCATCTGAGTAGATCATTTTTGGCAGCATGCTGTCCCTTGACTTGATTTACAATCAATTCACTGTCCCCAAAAACTTGCAAGTTCTTTATTTTTCTCTTGATTGCCCAATGCATCCCTTGCACCAAGGCTTCATATTCAGCAGTGTTATTGGAGCATGTAAATTGAAATCTAAAAGCTGAATAGTACCTTACTCCTTGAGGTGAAATAAGCACGGCTCCACCTCCTGCACCTTGTCTACTCCTTGATCCATCAAAAAACAGCTGCCACACCTCATTGTCATCCTTGTGGTTTGGCTTGGTGATGCTAGGAATAGGTTGACTTTCTTCGTGTATACAATAGACTCCTAGCTCAGATTCTTCTATTCCTTGATAAGGATCAAAAGCATGTACCTTGTTTGCCCATTCATCAAGAGTTAGATCTGGGATGTTTCCAACTTTAGTGTCAGTTTCATCCGTGTTTGGGTGATCTTCTTGATCAAATGCTGAGCAATTGGCATTAATCTGACTTGGAGTATAGGGCTCAATGTGGAAGTTTGCAATAGGTTCTGACCTAATTGTAGCCTTAGTTCCATACCTTGTTCTGAATAGCATGTGTGACCAATCAGCGGACAAATATCCCCCAATCTTGGCAGTGAAGTCCCTTGATAAACATAGGGCAAAGAGTGGTGGAAGGTCTATGACTGATATATCTTGTAAGACAACAACATTTGGACATGCATGCAAGGTAAGACTCAAATTTCTAATCACTCCAACTGTTGCTATTGCTGTCCCATCCAGCTGCACTACTCCCTTAGATGTTATTTCATACTGGAGCCCTAACTGATCAGCTATCTGTTTAGGCATTACTGAGCTACTTGCCCCGGAATCTATCATGCAATTATGCACTAGCTGATTTCCAATGATTAACGAAACATAAAAAGGGGGAGGCTTCAGCATTCTACCTTGTTGTGCTCCATGATTTCCTTCAGGCTGGGCAGCATTTGTGAGCACTTTGTCTTGCATCTGCTGATTCGAAGCTGGCCAGTCCTTCATGGCAGCTTGCAGCAGATCTCTTTGGCCTGGGATGGATAGGGATTCCCACATAGATATATTGACGTTTGTCTTCTTCATCTGATCAATGATACTGAATGGTGATGAAGGATCTCTCTGTTGTCCCTTGGTTTGCACATTTACTCCTTGTATGTGGGCAGCAACAGCTGGCATTTGAGTTGGCCTAGGGGCTGTTCTTGGCTGCCCTTGTGCATTTGAAACGGGACTTTGCCTGCCAATCATTTGTGGAGCCATGGAAGGTTGTGGATTGGCTGGGGCTAATGGCTGCTCTTCACCCAAATTTCTCCTTTTTGACCTTGTGTTTGCTGCAACACCTTGAGAAACTGCCTGATTCATGCCACAAAAATCCTCTGCTTGCCAATTTACCAATGTGGTGTCATTTGGGGCTGATTGCTGTTGGAATGTTTCTTGTTGTTGGCTGTTTTCTTGACTGTTCTCACCCTCCACACCAGTAGTTGTTACCATTAAAGCTTGAGTCAAAGCACCATTGAAGCACATGGATTGATTATGAGGCTCATTACATGGAAAACACCAATCATACTCCTGGGCAATGTTGTTTTGTGCTGGTACTAATGCCTTAGAGGCAGATATGGCATTTGGATTATAGGGCTGGAATGGTCTATTGGCAGGAGGCCTTGCTTGATTCTGATTTGTAGCTGAATTAGGTGGCCTTTGAGGCTGATATGGCTGCCTATTAGGTTGAGCTTGAGGCTGATACGAAGGTCTAAAACCTTGAGCTTGCTGTCTCTTGAGTGTGACCAGCTCATTGCCTAGATTTTGCAATTGCTTCATGACCTCTTGAAGCTCATTTGGGGCACTTGGAGATGAAGTGGAGGCTTCATTTGAACTCTGATTTCTAGGAGTGGGAATAGGAGCTAAGACAGGTGCTTGACTAGCACTTGGGCTCTCTAAACTTGGATATAATGGCATTGGAGGCCTAGGAGCCAGTTTACCAGCTTGAATAAGACAGTTTTTGGCTCTAATGGCAATGCTATAAGCAGCAGGTAAGGTTGTGCCTCCCATTGATTGAATTAACATAGAAATATCAGAATTCAAAGCTTTAAGATAGTAGAGAAAAGCACCTTCTGCTGTTGGCCTGACTGCCACTGGAATCCTATCCCAAGACCTTTGAAATCTGAAGTTGAAGTCAGTCAGCTGCTCGTTGGGGGCTCTCTTGATAGTTGTCAATTGTTCTAGAAGAGACAAGTTGTCTCCCTTCTCTCCAAACTGCTCATGGAGAACTATGCACAACTGATTCCAATTTGTGATAGAACCAGCTTCAAGGCTTCTGAACCATTGCAATGCCTTCCCTTTGAATGATGATGCCAGCAGTTTGACAGCCACATCCATTTCATTTATCTCATGGATTGCACAGATGTTAGCAATGTCTTTGACATGATCACCAGGAGTGGTATGATTTTCTCCAGTAAAAAATGGAATGTTCTTCAACGCTGCAATTGAACTCGGATTCTCGTGCATTGAGGGCAGTGAGTGGGGTCACGCTGCCAGGTGAAATTGACAAAGGGATTTGCTGGTTGCGCCATTCTGATTGGTCGAAGGACTCTTGAATACTGAATGAAAGGCCGAGCAGGTGGAGGAGTTGAGAGAGTTCTGTTTGGTGGAGATGGAGACCTTTGAATCCTTCTTCCTCTTTGCCTTCGCCTTGGAGATAATTGCAGGTATTCAAACAGCACTTCTTCTTCTCTAACTCTTGACCTTGTGATTCTTCTCATAAGCTTTTAGGCCTGTCATCGCTGCTAAAACCAGTTGATCTTCCTTTTGGAGTCGCCAGATATGTGAATAATAGCTTTTTTCAAGAAAGAAAATTGCAGCAGATTCATATCAACTTTGCTGCAATAAAATGAGACCTCTAGGTCCCACCGGGCGTGCCAAAACTGTTGATGCAAAATCACAGCACCCCTGGATGCAGATCAAGTTTCTAGGTTGATCACTTGGCATCCAGTGTGATTGCATAACATTGAATCCTTTCTCCAGTGTGGGACTTGAAAAATTGAGAAAGGATTCTCCAGAGAGGGCCGGTTCCTATTCCTCTGCTCGATGCACACGAAATATGCAGAGGGTTTTCTCAAAACCTAATCTAATCTGCCAAGGAGACAAGGTAAGAAAATGCATAAAATAAATCTAAGCTAATAGAGGTGATGCACCGAGGAATGAAGAACACCTATTTTGCCAGTAAACACAGACCATTTGAATGTGATATAAGATCATGCACAGATGACAAAACCTGCAGTGAAAGACCAGGAGGATGCAAAAAGAACACAGAGAGGGCTGAGAATCATCCACAGACATGCATTATTTGCTCCAAAGATTGATACAATACACTACAGAATGCCATGAGGCAGAATAGTATTACAGTTCAAATGAGAGGTTCGAATTCCACAAATTCGCCTGAGGAGAAGAAGGGAGAGGCAAAACAGAAAAATGTTCGACCTTGAAAAGAAGCTCCTCTTTACAATATATAGAAAGAATAAGAGAGGAAAGAGAGAAGGGAAAACCAAATCTACCCCAACCACCTCCAGGTTGCATTCAATTCATCTCATCATGGCAGAAGTGGCGGATCCTGGCAAAACGGCGGGCTGCCTTTAATGTGAGCGGCGAACATGCTGCTGCATTAAAGTTGTTTGTTGAAACATTACTTCTGCTTGTTATTTCATGCCAGAGGTGTTTCTTGATTTTCTCTCTCCAAACTGAACCAAGATGCAAGATTGACCCTCGAATGTGTATAGAATCTCACAAGCTTTCCGTTGATATAAGGAACGTGCAAATCCGAGCTCTGGATCAAAAGATATGACGATCCGAAGATTTAGGGCAGAGCAGAATGCACAAGACGGATTTTGAAATATTTTCCCGCGCTTCGCCACTGACGACACGTGGCGAGGCTCTGATTCGCTAAGCAACTCTCTCTCCTCCACCTCACGGCGGGCTATCTTTTGAAATTTCCTTGTGGCCCTAAACTTGGACACGTGGCACTATCCCATTGGTTCGGATCGTGCTCGAAAACTCGCCCCTTTGACTTTTTACTTTTTCCCTTGTGACACGTGTCATGATCTGGTTGGTTCTCGCTCTCTTTCGGCTCCTTCGCGTCCCACCGCGTCCCTTTGTCCTAGATGTCCCAAAGGTGCTCCTTGTTCTCCGATTTCGGACGAACCGGCTGGTTCGCGTACCTTTGTCCCACTTGTCCCACTTTGCTTTTGACCAAGCTCCTCATTTCGCCAATCCGGCCGGTTCGGTCTTTTTGTCCCAGATGTCCCAAATTCTTTTGAATTGATTTGTTCCCATTTCGCCGAACCGACCGGTTCGGTCTTTTTGTCCCAGATGTCCCAAATTCTTCGAATCGCCTTAACCTTTTTTGCCCGGTTGGCCGTTTCGCGCATACTCGCACTTCAGCCCAAATGTCCCATTTGCTTTCGGACCATTTGTTCCCATTTCGGTCCAAACCGGCGCCTTCGGGTCCTTCACGTACTCTTGTCTGAATCTGTCCCTCTCAAAGCTGCTTAGTCGATTTTCTTTTCCTCTTTTGGCCGGATCGCTTCTCGCGCCCCACGCATGCTTCAGCCCGATTGTCCCAAATGCTTAGCGGGCCGCCTGAGAGCTTTTCGGCCAATCCACGTCTTTTCTGTCCCACACGTCCCTCTTGTCCCAAGGACTAGGACTTAGCCATTTTTGTGATTTTTCTTGTTTGAATCTACTGCTGGAATCTGCAAAACTCGATGCATGTTATCGAAATTTACCTTGGGGGGGTGAAATTTTGACAACAAGAACTTGCCTCTTTCCCATGGGCTTGGGAGGCTAGCATGCATCCCAACCATGGAAGAGGCATGTAATGATTCCTGTGGTTGGGAGGCAAACAAGCTCTTTCTACTTGTTGGTTTCCTTATAAGTCACTCTAGTTGAAGCTCAAACATGGAGATGGTTGGATTTGTGGCATCTTGGTCTCTCCTTATTTCCTCAAGTTATTTTGAAACATTTCTTTCATTATAACTATTGTAAATATCTTTCCCCCCGGGTAGATATAGACAAGCAGAAGAATATGGAAATCAAAGAAACTAAAACCCTAAAAGTTGCACCTTGGCACACGTAAATGGTGCATGACACAGAGTGTCGACATGGTAAAAGTTGCGCCTTGGCACATGTAAATGGCGCATGACACAGAGTGTCGACATGGTAAAGTTGTGATGACACAGTGTCGACATGGTAAAAGTTACACCTTGGCGCACGTAAATGGTGCATGACACAGAGTGTCGACATGGTAAAAGTTGTGCCTTGGCACATGTAAATGGTGCATGACATAGAGTGTCGACATGGTAAAAGTTGTGCCTTGCGCACGTAAATGGCACATGACACAAAGTGTCGACATGGTAAAAGTTGCGCCTTGGCACACGTAAATGGCGCATGACATAGAGTGTCGACATGGTAAAATTGCGCCTTGGCGCACGTAAATGGCACATGACACAGAGTGTCGACATGGTAAAATTTGCACCTTGGTGCATGTAAGAGGATGTCGACATAGATATGGATGTGCCTATGGCGCACCTTCAGGAGGTGCAACATTTTGAGCGCTGACAGGAAGCAGACCCTAGCGCAGATATTCAAATGGCCATAACTTTTGACTAGGAGCTCAGATTCATGCAAGGTTGGACTTTTTGGAAAGCTTAAGAGGTCCTCTATCCAACTACGACTGGATATCTTTAATTGGGTGAGAAAAAATTCTTTAAAATGCAAAATACAGTTCGCCACTTTTTGGGTTCGCTTGGGTTCTCACCTACCATCATAATGAGATGAATTAAATGCAACCTAGAGGTGGTTTGGGTAGATTTGGGATTCCTCTCTCTTTTCTCTCTCATTCTTCCTATATAATTGTAAGGAGGGGCTTCTTTCTAAAGGTTGGACATTCTTGTTTGGCCCCTCCCTTCTTCTCTTTGGCAGGTGAATTTGTGGAAGTTCAAACCTCCCATTTAAAAATGTAATGCAAATTTGCCTCTTGGCATTCTGTAGCGTATTGTATCAATCTTTGGAGCAAATAATGCATGTCTGTGGATGATTCTCAACCCTCTCTGTGTTTATTTGCATCCTCCTAATCTTTCACTGCAAACCCGGTTATCTGTGCATGATTTTGCATTACATTTTAATGGTCTATGTTTATTGGCAAGACAGTGTTCTTCATTCCTGGTGCATCACCTTTGTTAGTTCGATTTTATTTTTATGCGGTCTTCTTACCTGTCTCCTTGGCAAGTTAGTTTAGGTTTTGAGTAAACCCTCTACATTTTTACATGTGCATCTCGAAAGAGGAATAGGAACCGGCCTTCATCTGGAGAGCTTTTCCAATTTCGCAAGGTCCCACACTTGGGAAAAGCTCCATCTTATGCAATCGCACTGAGTCTCAACCCATCATGTTGCGAGACATTCGAAGTCTTGTGATTCACCATCAATAGTAACACCTTGGGTGTGGCTATTTTCGGAAAGCTCTTGGGCATGTAAAAGTTTTCATCTTGAGAATTGGAGTCACTTGGAAGATTAGTTTTCCATTGGCATGTGAAAGATTTCTTTCAATCTTAGAAGGGAGATTTGTTATGTCATTTCTCTTATGTACTTTAACATTTTGAATTATGATGTAATTATGAACTTGAGATCCTTGTAAAATGAGTCTTGTAAAAATGGTTATATTTCTTTAATGTGCATTATTTAAAGGTCATTTTGAAAAGGAAGATTGCTTGATGGAAGTAAGATTCTCCCTAAGAAATGATGTTATTATTGCTGGTATCTTTGTTGGAAAATCTGAAATGAATTCTACTTGGTTATAAGGATTTATTCTTGTTTTAACTTTGGAAGAAACTATTTCTAATTATAAAATGCACATCTCTTTTTTTTTTATATCAACATGGTTTTAGAAATCTTTTTTTAAATTATTTTATGCAAAAGTCTTCTTGATTTTACTTGAAATGTGGTATATCTTATATATATATATATATATATATATATATATATATATATATTTTTTTTTATATATACATATATAGGAAATGTTACTATAGAATAAATATATATGTATTTATATATAACATCATATATATATATATATATATATATATATATATATATATATATATATATATTTATATTTAATATACATATATGTATATAACATATTTTATACAAAACAAATTTGAAACGAATTTTATTATAAAAAAATTGAAGTGGTGGGGGTTCACCCACCCCCGCACTTGTTTTTATATATATATATATATATATATATATATATATATATATATATATATATATATATATATATATATTGTAATGGGGAGGGTTGGTCCCTCCCCCACCGCCTCGTCCCCATACCGCCCAAGCAAGCAAGCAAAGCACCTCCCCCACCCTTTCCTTTCCTTGTCCCGTGGCCTTAGCACCTCCGCCGCATGTTCCTCCCCATCCCCTGCGGCCTCCCCGCCACCACTCCCACACGTGCCGCCGCTGCCCTCTCCCACACACATTTCCCCCACAAACCTGCACTCCTTTTTCACCCTCGTCATGCCCTCTTCCATCACGAACCTCCATCTCTCACTAACCCTACACGCCAAAGACCTAAACAAAAAAATCCATGCTAGGCCGCTGTATCAAACTCAGACTTACAATAAAAAATAAAACCCTAGCCGCATTTGTTACACATAAATACATATAATATACATATGTATCTTGTTCTATTTTGATATAAATTATCAACTGAAAACAATATGAAATTACTCCCTTGGAAAACTCCATGAATCCAAAAACTTAGTACATTCAAGAGCCAAAACCAAAACAAGATGAGAAAAAGAATAAAGAGAAAGAGAAGAAAAGGGGCTATTAGTGGATTAGGAAAATTTTAGTATTATTCCAAATCTAGGGCCCATAATGGTTTGATCCTAGGTCTCAAGAGAATCCCTACATACTTTAGTAAATAAGTAATATTGTGGGATTAACTTTTTGAATGGGGGAAGAAATATTAATTAAAATAGGTAGTTTTTTTCTCTTGTCCTTGTAGGTTGTGTTAGTCAATAATACATATGTTTTTTTAAAATGTGTGAATATTGTTAATAGCGGGATAAATAATGTTAAGTTGTGAGTCTCATTTTTTCATGTGTGAAAGTGTTGAAGACTCAGTACACTAAGAGTCTGTGTACATTTTCATGTATCCTCACCGGGGGTTTGGGGCGGGCCGGCCCTAAGCGGGTCTAGGGTGTGCAACCCCTGCAGTAGAGGTTGGGGCGCAGCCTTCCAAAAAAAAAAATTTAGGCGTAAATTTTTTGGCCTCGAAAAATTGCACCCGAAATATCGGGAAACGTGTTTTTCTCATATGGGTGATTTTTTTGACCCATAGGTTTATGGGATGGGTTTTGCCCATGGTTTTGTAAAACTACTTAAGCAGTTGTCTATTTATATGGTCTTATGCATATGATAGATGTACAAGCAAATGTATTGCAGATGTGTTTTGAATTCGGGTGTGAATTCTGTAGAGTTTGTTGAGCATAGCTCCAAACGGATTTGGGTATTATATTGAGAGAGCAGTGGCTTGTAATAAAATCTGAGCAAGTGATTCTTGGTGGACGTAGCCCAAATTGGGTGAACCACGTTAAATACTATCTCTTTATGTTGTGTTATTTTATTCTATAATTTTATTTGAGATCTGTAATAATTTCTGCATATTAGTTTCTACTGTTGCGATTCCGTGAGGGATTATTCCACATATTTTATCGCTTATTTCCTAATAATTGGTATTAGAGCCTGGTTTGGTTTGCTGAAGTGTTGAATCGTAGGGAAATTTTTTAGCTTGAGTGGGAGCTATGGCAGATGAAGGAAGATCTAGGGTTGATAAATTCAACGGGCGAATTTGATCTTTGGAAGATGCGAGATGGAAGATTACCTTTATCGGAAGGATCTTTATACTCCGTTGTCTGAGAAGGTGAACAAACCCTTGAGTGTGACAGATGTGGAATGGGATTTGTTGGATCGTAAGTCACTTGGAACGATCCGGCCGAGTCTTGCATCTTCGGTATTATTTAATGTTTCAAAGGAAAAGACTACAAAAGATCTAATGGATGCATTAGGAAGTTGTATGAAAAACCCTCTCGCCTCTAATAAGATATTTTTAATGAAAAAGTTGTTTAATATGAAGATGTCCGAGAATAGTTCAAGAGAGCGATCATTTAAATGATTTCAATACGGTTGTGAATATGCTAGCTTCGGTTACAATAGAATTTGATGAAGAAGTTAGGGCTTTATTAATTATGTGCTCTTTACCTGAGAGTTGGAATAGCCTAGTAATGGCGGTAAGTAACTCGGTTCTAGCTAACTCAAAGTTGAAGTTTGAGGATGTTGTAGGGGTGATTCTAAGCGAGGAAATGTGAAGAAAAAGCTCTGGGGAATCTTCTACTTCAGGGAATGCTTTGACAATGGAAACTAGAGGGAGATAGAAGAATAGAGGAAACCGTGGAAAATCAAAAGATCGGGAAAGGTCAAAATCCAAGAACAAGATTGTATGCTGGAATTGTGGAAAGCCTGGGCATGCAAAGAAGGACTGTTGGGAGCTTCGGGATAAGAAGAAACAACAAGAAGAAAACAAGGAGGCAAATGTGGCAACGGGTAATGTATGTCAGGATGCTTTGATTCTTTCTTTGCACAATATTACTGAATCTTGGGTTTTAGATTCAGGGGCTTCTTTCCATGCTTCTCCACATAGGCATTATTTTGTTGATTATGTTCAAGGAGATTTTGGGCATGTTTTTCTTGGTGATGATGAGCCTTGCAGTATAGTTGGAAAAGGTTCTGTTCAGGTTAAGATGCAGAATGGGAATACATGGCTATTGAAGGATGTCAGACATGTGCCTACATTAAGGAGAAACTTGATATCAGTGGGGCAATTGGGAAGTGATGGTTGTACTGTGATATTTACAGCTAACTCTTGGAAGGTTACCAAGGGTGCTCTTGTGGTGGCAAGAGGTAAGAAGGTTGGAACCTTGTATTTAACCACTGATAGTACTAATGATTGTAATCTTGTGGCTTCAGATACAGATACAACATTATGGCACTATAGGCTTGGTCATATGAGCCATAAGGGCATGAACATCATAAAGAAGAATTTGCCTGGATATACAGAAACAGGTTTAGATTTCTGTGAGAACTGCATATATGGGAAACAGAAGTGAGTAAGGTTTCTCAAGGTTGGACCTACGAAGAAAGAGAGTAAGTTAGAGCCGATACATTCGATGTGTGGGGACCGCTCGTATCATCTCTTGGGGGTTCAAGTTATTATGTTACTTTTATTGATGATGCAACAAGGAAAGTTTGGGTTTATTATATTAGAAACAAATCTGATGTATTTGACACTTTTGTTAAATGGAAAGCCTTGGTAGAGAATGAAACATGTCTTAAGCTAAAATGTCTCAGGTCAGATAATGGAGGGGAGTATTGCAGCAATAAATTTGATGATTATTGTTCTAAGAATGGAATCCACAGGCAAAAGACGGTTCCAGGAACTCTGCAGCAAAATGGGGTATCAGAAAGGATGAACAGAACAATAATGGAACGTGCTAGGAGCATGAGGTTACATACAAGACTGCCTCTTTCTTTTTGGGTAGAAGCGGTGAGCACAACTGTGTACTTGATAAACAGAGGACCCTCAAGTGCCTTGGATGGAGGCATACCTGAGGAGGCTTGGTCCGGTAAGAAAGTTGATTATTCATTTCTTAGAGTCTTTGGGTGTGAGGTGTTTGTTCATATAGACAAGGATGATAGGACCAAGATAGAGGCTAAATCAGAAAAATGTACTTTCATTGGTTATGGTGGTGATGACTTTAGATTTAAATGTTGGAGTATTAAGGACAAGAAAATCATTCGATCTAGGGATGTGGTCTTTAATGAGAAAGTCATGTATAAGCAACGATTCAGAGGAAAATAGGGAAGAATCCAAGAAAGAATATGCAGTGGTAGATGATCTTCCGGATGGGAAAGTGACCCATGAATCAGTTCAGGAACCTACTCAACAGGAACCCCAAACTCCTACAGTGAGGAGGTCTTCTAGGGTAAGAAAAGAACCTGAACGTTTTCTCCTTCTCTTTATTATTTATTACTCACTGATAGTGGAGAGCCAGAGAGCTTTGATGAAGCAATGCAGGTAGATGCCAATAAGAAGTGGGAGCAAGCCATGGATGAGGAGCATAAGTCTCTCATGGAGAACCAGACTTGGGATTTGGTGAAGCTACCGGAAGGCAAAAGAGTATTGCAGAACAAGTGGGTGTATAGAGTTAAAGATGAAGAAGGAGGAAAGAAAAGATATAAGGCCCGGTTGGTGGTCAAGGGGTTTGCACAGAAACAAGGTATAGACTTTGATGAGATTTTTTCTTCAGTAGTAAAAATGACTTCTATCGAACTGTTTCTAGGAATAGTAGCAGTTAAGCAGAAGACTTGCACTTAGAATAGTTAGATGTAAAGACTGCATTTCTCCATGGTGATTTGGAGGAGGAGCTATATATGTAGCAGCCAAAAGGATATGAAGTCAAAGGTAAAGAGGAGATGGTGTGCAAACTGAAGAAGAGCTTGTATGGCCTGAAACAAGCTCCACGTCAATGGTATAAGAAGTTTGATAGCTTCATGATGGAGCAAGGTTATATTAGATGTCATTCTGACCATTGTGTGTATACAAAGAAATTTAAGGATGGAAGTTATATTATCCTGTGTTTGTATGTAGATGACATGTTGGTTGCAGGTAAAAACATGCAGGAAATAAAAGTACTCAAGAAACAACTAAGTGAATCCTTTGATATGAAGGATTTGGGGGCAGCTAGACAAATCCTTGGTATGAGGATAACTTGGGATAGGAAGGAATGGAAGCTGACTTTATCTCAGGAAGAGTACATTAAGAAGGTATTGGATAGGTTTAACATGCAGATGCTAAACCAGTTGGGACTCCTTTGGCAGGCCATTTTAAGTTATCAAAGGAGCAGTGTCCCAAGACAGAGCAGGAAAGAAACCAGATGTCCAAGGTACCTTACTCATCAACAGTTGGTAGTTTGATGTATGCTATGGTGTGCACTAGGCCTGATATTGCCCATGCAGTGGGAGCTGTGAGTAGATTTATGAGTGATCTAGGTAAAGAGCATTAGCAAGCAATAAAGTGGATCCTTCGGTATTTGAGAGGGACCATGGGGATAGTTTTGTGCTACAGTGGATCAGACACCACTTTACGTGGTTATGTAGATTTAGACATGGCTGGAGATGTAGACAAAGAAGGAGGAGCATGACAGTTATATTTACACTGTAGGGAGGGACAGCAAGTGAGTGGATTTCACGACTACGTGTTGGTGGCCTTTACAACCACAAAGGCCGAGTATGTTATCTGCCACAGAGGCAAGCAAAGAGATGATTTGGTTACAACAATTGCTTGAGGAGTTGGGGCATAAGTAGGAGGAATGTAAGCTGCATAGTGATAGTCAGAGTGCTATACACCTAGCTAAGAACTCTGCTTTCCACTCTAGGACAAAGCATATACAGTTAAGGTATCATTTCATCATGACAACTTTGGAGGAAGAGAAGTTGAAGTTGGAGAAGATTCATACCACTCAGAATCCTATAGACATGATGACCAAGGTGGTCACAAGGGAAAAACTAAAGTTGTGTTTAGCTTTGGTTGGTCTTCACAGAAAGTAGTGAAGGGTTAAGAAGCTTGCTCAGCGGAAAACTAGTCTCTAAGTGGGAGATTGTTAAGTTGTGGAGCTTGTTTTCATGTGTGAAAGTGTTGAAGATTGTACACTTTTCATGTATCCTCACCGGGTTTGAGGCCGGGCCGGGCCCCGAGTGGGGGTCCGGGGTGCTACCCCTAAAAAAAAAAATTAGGCGTAAATTTTTTGGCCTCGAAAAATTACACCCAAAATATCGGGAAACGTGCTTTTCTCATATGGGCGAGTTTTTTGACCCATAGGTTTATGGGACGGGTTTTGCCCATGGTTTTGATACCCACGGTTTTGTAAAACTGCTTAAGCAGTTGTCTATTTATATGGTCTTATGCATATGATAGATGAACAAGCAAATGTATTGCAGATGTGTTTTGAATTCGGGTGTGAATTAGAGAGTTTTTTGAGAATAGCTCCAAACAGATCTGGGTATTGTATTGAGAGAGCGGTGGCTTGTAATAAAATATGAGCAAGTGATTCTTGGTGGATGTAGCCCAAATTGGGTGAACCACGTTAAATATTGTCTCTTTGTGTTGTGTTATTTTATTCTGCAATTTTATTTGAGATATGTAATAATTTCTACATATTAGTTTCTACTGTTGCGATTCCATGAGGGATTATTCCGCATATTTTATCCCTTATTTCCTAACAAATCAAAGTAATTAAAAAGCGAGTTGTCTTAGCAATATGGTTAAAATTATATCATTAAGAATATAATCACTTAATGAAAATGTTCAGCGAAACATTAGTTCACCTTTCAAGAAAAAAAAATTTACCCCAAATTTGAGAAATTCTGGTTTGGTTCGTTGTCCCGAAATGGGTATCACAAGTTTTGAAAGTGTATATAAGATAACTAATGATGGTTAGGTAACCGATTGGTTGAGGGATAACCGGTGTCAATTAAGGTAGAAAAGTCTAGGTTTTCCAAAAATAGGTAGATCTTTACTTTTTTGGCATGATTTATATTAAGTCCACTTATGGAAGTGTATTTCATGTGAGAGAAGGCAAGAAGGTCATAAAATAAGTCCAATTAGGTTTAGGAAGAAGTCTTAGTTTGTTAGGTTAAGTGGTGACTCAAAGACTGGGAGTGGTGACACAAGTGTTGAGAATGATGACTCGGTTGTTGTGAGTTAAATGCCCACGAAATAGGTCCAGGGTGAGGTGTAATGATGAGGTGGAGGTGTGAGGGTTAAATTAACTTAATTAAATTAGTTAATAATGTGAGGATGAACATTAGTATAGGATGAAGTTGTCATGATTAATTAAATATATTACGTTAATTGAGTCATTGTATTCTTCCAATCATTTAACTGACATAATATTTGTTAGTGTCATTCTAAACCAGGGCGATGTCCAAGGCGATATGCAATGGAGTCTAGGAGAACCAGTTATACGTTGAGTTTGTTGGGGGTTGCTTAGTTTTAATGACTATTCTACAAAAGTGCAGTTAAAATCTATGGAAATTAAATACAAATCTATGGAATTCAACTATGTGCAATGAAATGGATTTCAACAACTAATCTTCTACTGTAAAGTAAAATACGCACACACTTATTCTTAACAAATTAAACCATAACTGAATAACTGGAATTTTCAACAAAGCAAGACTGTTCATGAACTAAATTTGCATAACAAAAGCATCTACTTTAAGTGAAAGTGGTAATGGAGAAAATAGGGACAGTTAATCAAAGCATGCATGCAAAAACTCATCAAATGATAATTGCAGTAAAACTAATCGAAGGACTGTATGCATGAAAAACTCAAAGTAACCTCGTATCTCCTCGGTCGAGTGGGCCCTTGCTCTTCCTCGGGATAGAGTGATCAACAACTTCTAATTCTCAAAATACCATAGCTTTCATTAACTTTGAAATGAGTTCATAACATATAAAAAAACAAATCCAGAATAGTATGCAGATAATCTTCTTCGATAATCAAAAAGTGGTACTCAAGTTCTGAAGACAAAGCCTTCATATAGATAATGTTGGTTATAAGATCCGCCATATCAGTGGCATAAAACACTATCCATCAAATATCAATAAAAAACTTATAGATTACTACGGGCCGTTAGAGTCAAGCCCAAAGTAATAGGTCAATTCGATGGAAATAGTCTTCACCACATGCTTCAAACTCAAAGCTTCTTATCCACCAAGAACTTCCATGATTACCCGCACACATCATCACATTTGATCTCATAAAGGCGAGTTAGTAGGAAGTTCATGGGATAAACGGTTTTCATAAATAATAGCAAGGAAAATGTATCAACCTACTAAGACATGACTACACAAAACATCCCCATATACTAATAAGTCATATCACAAAGAGTATTTCCTATCTCAAGAGATGATATAAATGAGCCAAACAATGCACTCATCATTAATTGATTGAAGGGGACCAAGGGGAGTGTGACCCAAATTTGGTGTCTACAAGTGTCTCGTGGATTGAATGTGGTAGAGGTCTTCAAATACTTAGAGCAAGAAAATGTTAAATAACTATTTATCTTTTCATAATGTTTGTATGATGGTACTGCTTAACATTGTCATACATACATACATACATACATACATACATACATACATACATACATATATATATATATATATATATATATATGCTATTATGAAAGTACTATGTAACTCTATTATATTATGATTAGATTGTCAAACTATAAGTTGGGAGGATTTATATTTTCACTAATTATAAGTTAACAAAGTGTATGATTGAATAAATTATGTGGTGTATTATCGAAAAACTTGCCCTTGAAAAATTATAAAAAAAATTATATTGTTCATAAAATAAATATAAAATTATACTGTATATACTTAATTGTTTTAAATATTTTTTAATATAATTAATATATAAATAAATCTCTAGAAAAATTGACGGTCACATCTATAATATGCAAGTCATATGTGACGGTTATTTCAAATATTTGCAACTATTTTAAGGATAAAAACAATAAAGAAACATCTAAACAGACATCAAATTTAACACCACGTTGTGGCCTTTATTAACCATTGAAGGAAAACAAAAGATGTTCATTATCCCGTATAAAATAGAAACATGATAACATGTCATAAATAATGCCTAGCGTCCGCTAGACCATATAAAACAGAAACATGTTTTGTATATAACAAAGCATAAATAATGCTTAGTGGCCATTAGCCCATTTAAAACATAATTTTTTTATTTATATAACAAAGCATAAATAATGGCTAACGGATGTTATCCCTTTTAAAACAAAAACATGTTCTATACATAACAAATCATAAATAATGCCTAGCGGTTGCTAGCCCGTATAAAACATATACATGTTCTATTTAGTCCAAATAATATACAATGCCTAGCGGATGCTAGCCTATATAATGGATTCCAATATTTGACTTTTTAGATTCCAATATATGGGACTTTGGAGTGCAGTAAATTCTAATATATGTGATTTTGGATTCCAATATATGTGATTTTAGATTCCAATATATGCGATATTGGAATCCAATATGTGTGATTTTGGAGTCCAGATAATTCTAATATTTAACATTTTGGAATCCAAAACAAGTAGTTTTGGATTCCAATATTAGCTATATTTTTTTGTTGTTTGACTGGAATAAGTCCCGATTTAGTGAAATAAGTGTTGTCATAATAAATGGATTTTGCTAAAACAACTTGGGATATATGTTATACATCAAATTTCACTTAATGATTTACGTCATTAAGTGAACATTGAAAGTTACAACAAGCATCCAAAGTTGGCACTCGCTAAGTTCCCTTTATTAGGAAAATTGAATTTCCTTATTTCTATTTCATCACGAAGAACCAATTTTTATGACAGATTTGGATTCTTAACATAGCGATACATTATCGCTTATGAATTTGATCCTAAGGTCCATAACTTAGTTTTGATAATTATTCGCAATCATTTTCATAAGTTTATTTATACACATAAATTAATCATCAATAATATAATGAAGTCAACATAATGTTTTAATAGAGCATTGCATAATTTATTTGGTTACAACTATGTTGTATCATTGCTTAAGTATATATTTACTTGAATTTATCAACAAAATAGATTGCAATCAATCAAAAAAGTATAAATTACATGTTTATGACTATATAATAAATAGTTTTGATCCATTTACCATATTAGAATGGATTTCATGCATGTAGCTATAAAATAATAATCCTCAAGTTAATAGTTCATAACTCATTAACCTTCATGTAGCTTAATTCAACATAACTGTTTAAAGCTAATTCAAATAAGTATACCATTTTATAAATGATCCTCAATCAACCATATGATATTACAAAACTCATTAGATAAGATTTCTTAAGTCAACACACTTTATTATTTTTTATTCAAAAGTACTTAAGTAATTATATGATCGAACTTTATTCATTTAACAAACAAATATCCAAGACTTGAGTAAAAATTTATATTTCTTTTTCCAAGATTATACAATTTCTTTAGAGGTCATAATTCCTTCATCCAAATTATATAGCGAAGAATTAGCCCGATTTTATAATCCACTTTTATAATCAATCATGAAATAAATGCAACTTGCAATCATAATCAACATAGCCATTTAAAATCATCTTCCAGATATGACTTAATTTCTGCTATCTATAAAAAAATTAGACAACAAATCGGTTCAATGAACCGGCATGAAAATGACACCCTCCTTAACTTTACTATTTATAACCCTAAAACATCTCTATGATATTTCTTCATAGAAATAAAATATCAATAGACAACTAGTAGAGATAAAAAAACATTACCAAATTTTGTTTCATCTTAAATTCTGTTTCACATGAATATAGTAAAGTATAAGACATCACTTGATCAATTAATAAATAAATTCAAATTCCACTAATTCAATAAAGACCATTGGTTCACATAACATTGCCCTGATTGGTCCTACCAATATACTCCCACAACATATTTCATGATTTTCTTATTGAAATTCTAGTTTAAGTTTTTATCCCTCAATCCCAAACATTGGTATCTATTGATTTTACACAAAGTACAAGGAATCATTTCACAAATATAAATTCCACACGGTCCACATAACCTAAATCAATATAGCTCGATATCAATTCTACATAATAAAGATTATATTCGTGGTACAAAATACTCAAAGTTCATAAAAGATACTGATAAAATTTTTAAATAAAAGCAATAGAAATTACCTTAATTTCACCAAACTTTGCTTAAAAATCCAAACCTATCATTCCATCAAAACCAAACAATACAGTCACCAAGACCGTATTAGAAAACTGAGTGATTCGACAACCATCGAGTTGATTAAGGGTTCTCACAAAATTCACCTATCCCGTATACACTCATGTTGTGGATGGGTTACTTTTTTTTAAGCAAACAAATTTCAACTGGTAACAACATTTCTCAGCCTCCCATTTTCCATATTACCTTACTCGATAGGCTTAGGCTTGCACATAGGTTCTAGAATAAGAATCCATAAGCGGGTTACATGTTAGGTAGAATTAGATCACTTAAGTGGAAGTTTTTATGAACAACACAATGTATACCCGAGCGGGTATTATATCAAAAGATAATATATATTCTTATATAAAAAAGTAAAAGGCGTTTGGCCCTAACATACTCATAGTGACCCAAACAAAAGCATCGTGGGAATATCACCATAGATAGAGACCATATTTTACTTAACAAATAAATAAGAAAGTGTTAACCCAAACCCAAAAGGGTTTGATTTAAATGACCAAAAACTCAACTATCGACGCACTATACCCGGTCAATATTGGTTCCATACAAGAGAGAAACACGAAAGAGTAATACTCTCAAATCCATTTGAACCCGAAATGGGTTTGCATAGGATAAAGATAAACTCAATATAAATCACCCCCATTACAACCAATCTCTTAGAGATTGTTAAATTGACTATATTAAAGAAATATAACTATCTCATAAAGTTACAATAAATATCAATTAAATGTCTACTCGTGGGTTATCACCAAGTCGTCCGAGTTAATTACAACCGGCCAAAACCAGAAATTACTCACACAATTGAACCAATTATATTTATCAAAAACATATAGTGAGTAAAACTTAAAATAACAACTTCACAAATACCCATTATTTTCTAAATCATACACTCACTCGTAAGATTTTTAATGAGTATATTCTGCATAAAAATGTTTCAAAGCTATGAATAATAAAGATGGGGAGAAAATCATTTTCATGCCTATGAAAATTTACAAATTATTTCCTCCAAATTTCCTTCACAAAGAGTCGAATCCAAAAAATTCTCCCATAATACTTCCAAGAGCTCTTAAGAAAAAAACAAGTAACTATCTCCAAGTCAAATCTCAAGGGATAGCCTATCGAATGGTCAAAGACTATTGAAAAATTAAAACCCTTTCCTTAAAAAAGTGGCCTTTGGCCCTTTTATATTTTCAAATTCATTAATTTGAAATTATAGGGTAGTAAATGCCACGGTTAGTTCACCCAAATGGCTCGCTCATGAGCTCGGGTGGTAGCTCGACCGAGCTACCACTTTTAAACATTTGTTTATTAAAATAAACAGGGATCCATAATAAGGTCGAATACCTTTCAATTGAATTATATATATAAATATGTATATACATGTGTGTGTGTGTGTGTGTGTGTGTGTGTGTGTGTGTGTGTGTGTGTGTGTGTGTGTGTGTGTGTGTGTGTGTGTGTGTAGATATATATCACCATAGTAATCTTCTCGATTTTAATCAAATTTCCGATCATACATTAATGGTTCAAATGGCCATTTGATGGCTTAACAATCTTAATTAGATCAAGTGCATGGGTTGGTGGTCAACCGATGATTCGCTCAAGGATATAATATTAATCACATCCACGATCAATGACCATTTAATGTATACACAATGATATGGTCTCATACACTTAATCTTATAAATCAAAAAATCATACCATATCACATGGTAGTAAAGGTTTCATTAAGTTAGCATTATTACGATGGCGAGTATAACCTTTCCCGAATAATTTTTCATTCTTTCTTGAAATATTCAATTGTTGATGGATGTTGTTATGCGTAAAGCGAGTTAGATCATAAACCCTAACAAGGTAATCATCAAATGAAGTACACAAAGTGGTACAACATAGACAAGCATGAGAATACGTCATTTAGATAATAATTCCATTTCTATCAGCATTAATTATTAATGAAAACAAGCTTAAGTATAACAACAAGCATTACTATTAAGATAACCAAACATATATCACCTAAAGCTAGATAGAGTATGATTTCATCTAAGGTGAACTAGCGAGGTATGACATGAGATTTTGGACCAATTTCTTCATCATTCTTCACATGTTCTCCTTTGAATCCTAGTTCTATTTTGTCACTAACAACTCTTTGAATCTCCAAGATCCCATCAAGAGCTTCGAACTCTTCTCTAACTTCCCATACATCTTTAACTTTCAACTTGAGATTCTATCCTTTTGATGGCTCGTCCATGTTCATCCTCTACGACTGATCTGATCCTCCAATTTATGAATTAGGGACTCGCTATTGCATATTTCTTCCTCAAAGCAACTTCAACATCAGATGATTTTCCCATTGTTTGTGCTTCAAGAGGATCTCCTTCAAGTAGTGAAACTTGCTTCTTAAGGAAAATCTATGATACCAAATGTTGGAAGAAAAATGGACTGAGAGTGGTGAGTTGAATCATTCCTACACAAATTTCATTTCATTTTCCTCAACATACATGCATCATTCAAACCATTCATCTAATCATCTGTTAACCATATGAGCTTATTAGTTTTGTATTAAATAATCACAAGTACAAGAATCAAAAGAGTGGACACATGACACCATATATAAGTGGGAAAACCTCAAGGGGAAGAAAATACACTAAAACTTTATCTTATAATACACAAAGCAAGGACTTGTAAGAATATTACACATCCTACAAGATTTTTTGAGTGAGGCACCCACCTTACAAGGAGTACCAAATTTCCTAATATTTTCTAATATGACTAAAAAAAGGAATCCTATGAATATTAATCATCATAATATATTTTATAAAATAATGATCACATATAATAGGCTACTCACACAACTGATTGTGATCCAAGTTCATCTCCAAACACATCAAACCCTCATCCAAACAAACTCTCTCCTAACTCGCTCAAGTCTTCTTCTTCATGGGTTAAATATGTCAATTTCCCTTACAAATCTGATCCTAAAACTTTATCAAGTCTTCATACCTCTTCTAATATTTTTCCATGAACCCTTAATATGCTTCTTCAATCCCCTCTAGGTCACACTTTTTCTCCTTATCACAACTAGTCACAAATGGCTCAGTTCACCAGCTTATATACCCAACACTAGCTCATAACACCCCTAGGTTGGCCATGACCAAGTAGTGATGGGATTCGTTATTCCCTTCATTTGATCAACTCATGGTTGATGTCATATTAAAACCAGGGGTGTGTCCAAAGCTATATGCAACAAGTGAAGTCTCAGGTGAACTAGTAATTGATTGTAGTTACTATTATTATTTTTATTTTTCTCATGAGGGTTTTATAGTGTTTTAAGATCTTTTGGCCAAAGCCTTATTGAAGCTAAACTGTAAGAAACTTACTGAAGGAAACACACATTACTGAAATGAACACGCCTTGCAAAATTGAACACACTTTGTTGAAATAAACACACTTTACAGAATTGAACACATTGTTGAAATAAACACACCTTGTAAATATTGTTTAAAATGATTTCTAAGGAGATAAGAATGTAAACTACAACACCTACAGGGACAATAGATAACTCACATAATAAAACTTGTTGAATCAAAAGTACTACAGAAATTGCCAAATAACATAATTATACAAATTACTTGAAAGGAAAAATACCAACGAAAGAAAATATCCTTTTCCTTGGAGGAGTGGGCCCTTGCTCCACCTTGAATCAAGAGTTAACACAATATGTTTCTCTCAAAATTAGATGGCTATTCTTATTATTGAAATATTAAGTCTTACAGAACTAACAAAGATCCTTTATATCTACCTTCAGTTCTCTATATATCCTTTTCCCATCCAAAGATGCATTTACAATAATGAGTGATCAACAGCTATCCTTACGCCTACAAATCCTAGTAAACCAAATAGTGCCCAAAGTAGCTATGAAATTGAGAAAACTATAGGGATATACAGTTGTTGGTCTTATACATGTATATTTGGAGTGTGAAGAACTGGAAAATTGTTGGTCTATGTTTTCTTGGAAGGCCCATTCTTTGCTCCATAATCAAATTTTGACAGATTAGGAGGATCCCATTGATTTGAAACTTTGGAGAAGTTCTGGAACCAAAGGGAATCTTCCGAAACTAATTTATAGAGTTTCGAGCTAAGCCATATTTAGCCAACTTTCTCAAAAAGATGTTGGTCACTCCACAATTCGCTTATCCTAACCAAGTATGACCTGCTTATTCCAAAACTAAATTTCCACACCATTTGTTAGGAATTATAGATTTTTATACATTTGAACTAAATCAAACAAAATATGGAAAATTACATCCTAAACTTATATTAGATCAAACAAAAGTTATGAAATGCATTCAAACTTTATTAAAAGGCAACAAGATGAGAGTAAGCCTGATCAAGTAGTTTGGTCATCCCAACTCAAAAACAGATCAAAAAAATCATATAAATCAACTAAAATGACCCAAGTATGTCATAAGGGGTCACAACATCATGACCAAGAACCAAGACATCTCCACAAGCTCAAAATATGCTCTCAAAGCACCGTGAATGCTCCAAAAGCTCCAAGGTATTCTAATATATTTTTCATAGCTCTATAAGCTCAAAAATTCAAGAATAGGTCCTTGCATCATAAAAATCTCATGAAGCACTAATGTATCCATCTCTACCATGAAACACTCCAAGGAGCAAGCAAGAACAACTAGGTTTCTAAGCACCCAAAAATTAGGTCCTAGAAACAAATGATTTCACATAGATAAAATCATCATCATTAATTAATTCATATATGAATTAAAGGGTATCTGAATCCCATTTCTATAACAAATATTTTTATCCAACTCATAGTGGAAGAGCTCCAAACAACTTAAACTATACAACTACTATGAAACTAGCTTCAAGACATAAAAACTAGGTATTTAAAATAGATATGGTTCTTATATAAAAACACCTCATAAATTCTCAAAACTTATACCATTGGAAATTTATCTAATTCTAATTTCCATAACAACTAAATTTATCTTCCAAATCATAGTGGAAGCCCATTAACTAATCAAATATCTCAAAACCGCTCATTCAAGCTTATAAGACTCAAGAACCAATCTTGAGGAATCAAGCCCCGAACATCTTAAAATCACTTCAAAGCACAACCAAATCATATAAAACCTCAAAGGAAACCTGGAAAACATCATCAAGCACTAACATGCATATCTCATGTGGAGAAATCTAATCTAACACCCATTTTTCAAATACCTTTTTAAGTAAGCCAACTAGGGATTTCCGGCTATTAAGTCTTCAAGTGAAAAACACTTCACCATGTAAAAAAAAATACTCAAACACATCATATCATGTCCCTAAATTCTATTCATGACCAAAAACATCAGCTCCATTAAGCAATTTCATCAAACTCATCTCAAACCTCAAGACTAACATTTTAGCCCTTAAGGCCAAAATCGGTAATGCACTTTGAGAACTTGTACCTTCCATTTTCTATAAGAAACATATATAAAAAATTTCATGTAAATGTATCACATCTCCCAAGGGTTCTATAACATTTTGGTTTTCATCATAAAGCTTCCATCTTAAACCTAAAACTATAAAAACTCGCAAAACTAGGTTTTCTCTCTCTTCCCAAAATAGTTAGAACACCAAACCACCACCAAAATGATCCTAGAGGAATCCTCTTCAACCTTGATGCATCAATTTTTCTTTCCAAGAAATTTTGGAGACCAAACAATTCACTTCTTCCAAGTCACTCTAGAAGGAGGGTTTTGCTAGGGTTTCAAACCAACTTATCTTCTTAATGATTGTTCATAAAAACCTAACGATCAAATCACCTCATTATTTTTGAAAAAAATCTTAGATAAATTTAAAAGCATCCCAAAAAACTCTACATGAAAAGTGTGTGAGAACAGTGATAAAAAAGTTACCAATTCGAGTTGATTTCTCCTTCTTCAAAACTTGGTTTTACCGAAAATATCATATCTCGCACAAACCTCTTCCTTTTGACCTAAAACCTATCATGAAGCATCATGAAAACATCCTCTAACTATACCAACTCACCACCTAGATCAAATATTATTGAAATGCTTTGGCTAAAATGACTTACTTGTGTTATCCTTCCTTTTCTTAACCTTCTTGCTTCCCAAGGACCATGAAACAAAACCAAACCTCTAAGAAATGACCTAAAACTCATCATACATGTCATATATACCATCAAAATTATCCTACCATGTTTTATCATGACTTTCCTACTCCAAATATCATTCCACCAAAGCTAAACCACATGCTCGGTGACTATGAATAGGCCTAGAATGACTATCCTACTCCAAATGTTTAAGTTAAATTTATTTTAGTAAATATAAGAAATTAGGGTCACTCTGCACCTGATGGAAGTGGTCTCGTAGCTCCAACAATTATAATCTAGAAGATAGTTTTTCAAAATCTAATCTAGTCAATACTTAACTCATTTTCAAGATTTCAACAAAGGACCTAAAAATTTCAGGGCATATATATTGTAGTTGGTATTTGTTTTGGGAAAGCATATACTCGTTTTGTAGGTTTTTGACCTTCTAAATTGGATTTTGGCCCTACCACTGCTTGAATTGGTACCAATTTTTAAATTTGGTCCATAATTCACTTTAGTGACCATGAATCAACTCTATGATGCTTGTCTACTTCTTACTAAAATGATATCCTCACTTTGTAGATAGAGGATTGCTCCCTAAATGGGATTCCTGTCCTATGGCCAAAATGAGGTGATTGTAATGTGCCTCCTCCTTAATGTTTGATCACACTACTAGGAGTTGAATGAGTTTTTATGAATAGTACTAAGTGAATTACATCAAGTAAACTCATATGATTGCTCATTCTTAGAAACATGGTGCTCCATATAAATATGATCATCCCCTCACCTTTCCTAGCTCTAAAATTATCCTTTCATGGAATCAAATTCATAATTCTCATACATTTTTTTCTCGTATGTCTCTCATAAAGACAAACGATACCTTAATACTTCACACATGATGGTTCTTGATACCTCAATGACATTGTAGATCAAGAATTTCACGCTTATTACCTATCTAAGTTAATGTACCAAAATAAATACAAAAACCCTGAAAAAATCAAATGAAATCGATACCTGATAGATAAGAAAAGATCCAAAGATGTAGATGGAAAAGAAAGCTGATGTGGACAAGATGGGTGCACACTAGCAATCCTGCAAAGTAGATCTGAGAAACCTGCGAGACACCGATGCTTGACGTAAAAACAACGTTAAAAGATATTTGCGTGGACTGCCTGAAAAGCGGGTCCGGGAAGCGATAAGCTCCCTCGGCGGATGTCAGTCCACATTTTCAATTAGAAGAAGAAACATGCATGATAAAAGAATGTAAATAAATGTCTAGATTTTCTGATTAAAAGTGACAAACGTAATGTATACAATGAATGTAAAGCAAATGAAAATCAAAAACTATGAAAACAATGTTGGATTTGTGTTACCTAATTCTTTACCTGTCTGCAGCCGATCGGCATTGTTTGGGATAATCGGCGTTGATTAGAAAAATCAGCGTTGACTGGGATCGGTTGGCATCAATCGAGATAAAGTCAACATCGATCGATCGGGCAAGGCGTCGACTAGGGGCAAATTACAGGAAGATTGAGAAACAGACAATGAAAGCTAGATCATCAATCTCCGCTGGATCTGCAGGAGCCGTAGGATATCTTGAAAAGCTCCACCTTTGTTGGATGCAAGGACAGAGTCACCGAGTGACCGATGAAAGCTCACAATGTTGATGTGGTAGGAGTAGAGTAATGGTACTCCTCTCAGGGATTGATTTGGATAGAATTCACTTTTGCTTGATAGATAATGCTCAGACTTGATGCTCAAAACTCTCTGTCATTTTTTCTGTCTAACTAGAACTGAATTATGGCCCTGTATTTGTAATCGGGCGCCGATGACCGAGATGCAATCGAGCCACTCCAAAAAATCAGCATCAACCGAGTAATTGGTCGGTGTTGATCGTGGAACAGACTCAAATGGCCAAAAGGGGTGATTTTTGGAAAGATGAAAGTGATCCTTCCACCTCAAATACGGGAAATATCCCGCTGCACGGTTTGGGAGGAGGAGAAATAGGGGGATAGATGGATAAAATAGATATGGGAGGTTAGGAATTTATATGGGGTAGATAAGTGGTTAAGATATATGTCAAAAGTATAATTAAATAGTTAATATTTAATTATCTATGGGTAAAACATAATGGGGTGAAATAAACTTAGGATAGATGTTTAAATCAAATATTAAATAATACCCTAAGGGAGAAGTGGTGATATAAACGTGCCCCAGGTTACCCGAGAAGGAAAACGCACACGGGGACACTAAATTGGGTAACCAATTTTAGGTGTCTACATTTTGCCCCTTTTTGTCAAGTAACTTGCAATAAGCAAAGTTGCAAGACAAAGTCAAGGAGTTGGAAGAAAGGAAGAAAAAGTAATGATGTGATCCCCCTCAAACTAGGGATGGAATGGGCCCCGAAAGAGTAGCCGATCCCAAGTTTGAAAAAGATAGATGAAAATGCAAGATGCCCTAGCTAGATGCTTGGAATAGATATGATCATTAATGACGCACAAAAATAATAAAAAGGCAGCAACCTAAGGAACTCACATTGGTAGGGCAGACTAGACGGCCTTCGCATGAGACGATGTTAGTACCTACAGACCCGTGAGTGTAAGGAGGGATGCAAAATAGTAGCACCTAAAGAGAGACACATTGGTAGGGACAACTAGACGGTCTGTAAAGCAGATATGTTAGTGCCTACAGACCTATTATCTTTAAGCTGCCAAAAATGTGAGTGCCCCATGTATAGGGAACAGACTCAAATGGGTGAGAATATCGAAAGTATGTGCCAAAAGGCAACACTCAGGGCATAATAATGACCAGATAAATAAGCCAAGCATCAACACTATGGAAAAAATATTAGGAGATGGAAGCAAAAACCAATCGGCGCCCGACCATAAAAATCGGCGCCGACCGTACCGAGCCCATATAAATATGTGAAAGGAAAACGTGAATGATTTATTTAGACCACGATGATTGATTTAGAGAGAGTCAAAAACTGATTTTGAGCAACATGGAAGCCTCTGGGAGTAGTCAGAAGTGGAAGAGGACACGACCTGGGGTAAGTGGATCCTCCTTAATCTCATGTACATGTTTACCGTTAAATAGCACACTAGAATGCCATTTTTTTGAGAAAAAGGAAATAAGTGGGAAGCAAGAGTGTTTTTGACACTCTTCCTTCCAATCAAGCCGCCGATTAACTTTTAATCAACGCCAACTAGGTTGGATTGACGCCGATTTAACTAAATTGACACCGATTGGACCGAATAGACTGATAAGATGATAGAATGTGTTTTTTTTTATGTTCTGATTTGGATAAATGGGAAGCTAACATTGCTCTTGACGTCGTGGATGCAGGCACGAGAGGCGTTACACATGCGGGATGCTATTCCCGAGCTTCTGGAGACCATTCTCCCTGATGTGACTGACGCAGATTGGCGCCACCTAGAGTTAGCCGGGCTCGGGGCTTTCGGTACTATCAACGGGTGCCTCGAGATGTAGAGCTGATGCGAGCACTAGTGTGGTGATGGGATAGCAGGACATGCACTTTCTGGTTCAGGATAGGTGAGATGACCATCACCCACGAGGATATATAGGATCCTGAGGTTGCCGATCACCGGGGACCCGATTGAGATTACTCCACGAGAGCAACAGCAGAGGGCCCTAGGACGATTGTATGGGGATAGGGAAGATGATTCAGAGATAGTGTCTAGGGCGGTGAGGATAGCCTCTCATTATAGATAGGATGATGCTAGGAGCAGATGGATAGCACTGATTCAGATGGCAATCTCCTATTTTGCTCTGCCAGATTCAGGAGGTGGGAGATTTCCATTGCTATTACTAGATTGTGTTTGTGACATCCTACAGTTCAGACAGGTGTTCGCATTTGCTTGATGCCCTGATAGCTCAGATATATTATGAGTTATGGATGTACACCACCTGGTAGGAGGATAGGCATCGATGTTAGCTTTGTGCTCCATTGCTGGGCATATGAGCACATAACAGTGATCAGGCCATCTAGGCTTCCATGGATGCCAACAGCAGTAGAGGGGGCCATTGATTATGGATTTCGGTGATGGCGGGCTGACATGGCCCCGAGAGATATAGGGAGATCTGCGGAGTGGTATGCTTGAGCATTTCAAGACGCTGACACCAGAGCAGGTCATTTGGAGACCATATCGGGTCTACCCGACATGGGCTGGTCAGAACGCTCACCTGGTGGGGTTGAGACGGAGCAGGGTGGTTAGGGGCGCAGCCGGATATGTGGGAGCGCATCTTGTTTATACAGTATTAAGGCGGTTTGGCTTAGTAAAGACAGATTTCGACCACCTACAAGCCATACAGCAAGATAACAGAGAGACTAATCTGTGATTTTGATCCCGACAGATCCATTGAGGGAGGCCCCACCTTCTACAGATAGTGATGATGATGCGAGTAGATGATGGCTATGTGGCATGGTATTCTATAGAGCTACCACGACACTGCCGCCAAAGATCCATGATGCCGACGAGGAGGACATAGCTGCAGTGTTGGAGAGGCTGGAGGGAGAGCATGCTACCCTAACACAAACACACCAGATTGCCCTCAAGGAGATTAGAGCTCTGATGGAGGAGAGGGATGCACTGATACTAGAGAGAGATAATACGTCAGGAGTGAGATACAACTATCCAGTAGAGGTATCGCTACCATCGACACAGAGAGGCCCTCAGGGCCAAATATGGTGATACAGGCACTATTTCAGAGTCTGGGTCACAGGGTGCGACATTAGGAGGGCCACCACCAGCAGCACCAGCAGCACCATTACGAGCACCTGGTATGGTGAGCCTGAGCACTTATCAGTCTCTCCTTTCCGAGGTGAGATACTATGAGGATGCCCTGGCACAGCATGCCCCTAATGTGCCTCGTTACGGTGTGAGGAGGAGATCAGTGATAGTTGCAGCTAGTGGTGCATCAGAGGGAGGGAGCACCAGGAGAGATCAAGGTGGCAGTAGGCCCCCAGCAGCAGTGCTTCTAGCTCGATAGGTGGTGGCCAGGAGAGACAACCTGGACCAGAGGAGGGTGGAGGAGATAGTGTCTTCCACCTATCGGATTTCACGATATAGATATGTTATATTTTTGTATCGATATATTGATGTAGCCTCGATTTGAAGGCATTTTTGATGTATGATATAGATGGCTTGATTGAAAGCCATCCATTCTTTGTTGTACAGACACTCATGTATATATATATATATATATATATATATATATATCATCATTTTCTATGTTATATGATTGTACTCATGCATTTAATTTTAATAGATATGGATAGATGTAGCGTAATTGTGATGGATATAGACATATGCTGATAGAGGACAAATAGATGTGATTTGATGGACATAGACATAGAGGATAGATAGATGTGATGTGATTTGATGTGATTGATATGTGGATTTAATTTTGATGAAAAATAGATATAGATAGATGTAGTGTAACTTGGATGGACATGTTTTTTAGATGATAGATGGATAGATATGATTGATAGATTTGATATGTTTAAGATGTTAATTTAATTGTGATGAAAATAGATAGATAGATTCACATGTGTTTGCAATACATGCTTTGATATGTTTTTTTGGACAAAGTAGATAAGATGAATATAGATAGATGATAGATTTTGACTAAATTAACATGTTAAATGTCAATTTAATTGGATGAATAACAAATAATAATGGGAAATTCTCTCTATGAGAGCAAATAGAAATAAAGGCAATACACCTAGATAAGAAAAAGAATGATAAGCTAGGCCCCTAACCGACCATAAATAGAGACTTTGATAGAAACCAAAAGACCATGCATACAAGGTCATATATGAGGTTAAAATAAACTCCGACACTAGCTAGTCGCAAACAAGATCTAGAAGGTAAATGGAAGGAGAAGTAAGTATTTATCTTGTCAAAATTTACAAAGGACATAATACATGCTCACATTGGGAAAATAGGGTTCTCCATATGATCGACAAAAGGTCTTATGTCTCAGCTTCATGATTTTTGTTTTGACAGAAGAGAAAACTGATCAATGCAGGAAGTTTGCTAGATATAGAAAGACTGATCGATATGGGAAGTCTTTCAATGATGCTAAGAAGTAAACAAACAGCCGTCCTTCAAGGGAACGGTCTGTATTTCGAATGTAGCCATCCTTCAAGGGCATGGTCTATATTTCGAATGTAGCCATCCTTCAAGGGCATGGTCTATATCTTTTGATTCATTTGATAATGCATAGATAGCTATCCTTCGAGGGATCAGTCTATCTTTTGGGAATTTTTAGGATAGCACCTTTTTTTTTTTTGGAGCTTTTGGAGCTTTTTGAAAGAAGTTGAGTGTAGACCAGATAGATCAGATAGAGGGGAAGAAAACGTATAAAAAGCACGTACTCATGCCCCGAGTAGATTCGATTAAGATAGATACTTGGGACAGATGAAGAAGTGATTAAGGTGTCCCTACTAGGAGGAGGAACATATCCATAAGAAAAATGCCATGAGTAGAGCCACGATACTCATATTTAAGGTAGAAAAGACATAACGCGGAGAACCACATAGTTCTAAATCACTATGAAAATATATGACTAGTTGTTAGATGGATGAAAGAATCTATTTTGTGACTAAGACCATGTAAGACAGATTTTAACAAAGAGAACGGCCTTAGATGCAAGGCATTAAGAGGTTCTGTTTTAGGTATACCATCCATGGAAGATAGACGATAAGCTCCAGACCCATATTTATGAGTGACTACGTACGGACCCATCCAGTTAGGAGTGAACTTACCACGCTGACTCCTTTCTAGCATAGTGACATTTTGGTTTTCTTTAAGAACAAGATCACCACCTTTGAAGTCACGGTGTTGCAAGTGCTTTTTATAAGCACGTTTGACACGCTCAAGATAGACTTGACGATGCTCAAGAGCATTGAGATGCCACTCATCTAGCAACTCAAGTTGCGCTGGATGATTTTGATGATAGTCCTCATCAGAAACAAATTCTCTGAGAGAAACACGAAGAGATGGGATCTGTACTTCCAAAGGAAGAACATCCTCCACCCATATACTAGAGAGAAGGGAGTAGCACCTGTAGGAGTATGAATGCTAGTCCGATAAGCCCAGAGAGTAAAAGGGATATGTAAATGCCAATCCCTATCAGCTCGACTAGTTACTTTTGTAAGGATATTACGTAAAGTTTTATTGGAAGCCTCAGCCTAGCCGTTAGCTTGGGGATAGTATGGAGAAGAAAAGCTGATTTTGATATTGAAAGCATCATAGAGGTTCTGCAAATTGACATTTTTGAAATATTTACCATTGTCTGTGATGAGTTTGTGTGGAACACCAAAGCGACAAATGATGTGTTGATAGACAAAATCAACTATGGGTTTAGCTTTGGTCGATGAAAGAGGAATAGCTTCCACCCACTTAGTAAAGTATTATGTGGCAGTAATGATAGAATGATGATGCTGTGAAGAGTGGGGATTGATGAGACTGATGAGATCAAGACCCCATTGCGAAAAAGGCCACAAATCCGCTACAGGTTGCAAAGCCTGACTGGGATATGTGTGAGATTGGAATGTTGTTGACACTTGACACATTTCTTAGTGTATTCACAACAATCTCGATTAAGAGAAGGCCAATAATAGCCTAAATGTAAGATGTGTTTAGCTACGGCCAAGCCACTAAAATGTCCACCACATATACCATCATGGACTTCCTGGATGGCTTTAGATGATTCAGGGTTTTGAGGCACCGAAGTAAAATACCATCAAAACCACATTTGTAGAGGATTCCGCCTAGAATAGTATAGTGATTAGCACATAGGATAAAATATCTTCTACCATTGGAAGTTAGATCTGGAGGAAGCACTAAATGAGATAGATAATCAATGATGTGTTGATACCACTCATCTTGAGTATTGGTTGTGACGACATTGATTGAAGTCGGTTGCACGAGATGAGATCATTGATCTAATCGCTACACAAACCACATAAAGTTGCGAGTCTTAGTTAAAAGGTGGAATAAGCGAGGCTAAATAAGTCATTTTATCTGTGAATCGATTCGCAGTGTGAGGAATAGCTTGGATAGTAAATTTATCAAAAGATTGAAGCTAAAAGAGAATGATATCGAGATATTTTTGAAGGATATCATTCTTGCATTGATAGACACCCGTGACTTGATTAACGATGAGTTCGAGTCACCAAAGATGTCGCTATGGCGGGCACCAAGATAAATGGCATTTTGAAGACCTAAAACAAGAGCTTCATATTCATCCATATTATTGGTACACTCAAAGTTAAGTTTGTGTGCGAATGGGATAGGTGCACCCTAAGGAGGAATCATAACGAAACCTGCACCTCCCTCACGGGCATTTGGATCCATCAAAAAAGAGTTTTACTTTGAATGGAGAAAGACCAAAATCTTTTTTTTTGGATATACTCATCGGGGAATTGAGCAAGGGGACTTGAGTGTCTGGAAGAGGAGCATTAGCTAATTGATCTGCAATGACTTGACCCTTGATAGATTTTTGCGAGATAAAATTAAGATCAAATTTTGTCATGAGCATGAGCCAACGAGTGATACGATCATTGTGATAAGGCTTTACATGCATTATCTTGAGTTGATTGACACTTGTGACAATGTAATTTTTTTGATTAAGGAGGTAATGACAAAGCTTACAAGTTGCAAAGAAGAGAGCACAACATAGCTTTTAGCTTCGAGAATAGCATGTTTCATATTCATGAAGAGTGCGACTGATGTAATATACGGCTTGTTCTCTACCATTAGCATCACGATGCGAGATCATGGCTCCCAAAGCATGGTCAGTTACAAAAATATAAAGATAGAATGGCTCGCCCTCGCATGGAGGTGTAAGCACGAGTGGGGAAAGAAGATAAGCTTTGAGATCATCAAAGGCCTTTTAGCAACACTCATCCCATTCAAAATGAACATTCTTACGGAGGAGATGATGAAAAGGTTGACAACGGTCCTATGATTGCGAGATAAAATGACGCGTCGATTAAAGGCGTCCTTGAAGACCACGGAGTAGCTTTAAGTTATAAAGGGGAGGAATCTCAAGGATAGCTTTTATTTTTGCGGGGTCCACTTCAATACCCATAATAGAAATGATAAATCCTAAGAGTTTACTAGTGAGAACGCCAAACACGCACTTAGATGGATTTAGGTGAAGACAAAAGCGAATTAGCCTCTCAAATATAGGTGCGAGAGTGAAAAGATGATCATGACAAAGATTTGGATTTACCGAGGAGATCATCGACGTAATCTTCCACAATTTTGTGTAAGAGATCATCAAAGATGTAGGTCATTGATCGCTGATAGGTTGCTCCTGCGTTCTTAAGACCAAAAGGCATGACACGATAACAAAAATTCCCCCAAGGAGTTATGAAGGAAGTCTTACGTTAGTCCTCTGGTGTGATGAGAATTTGATTATACCCAGAGAAACCATCCATAAGAGAAAGCATCTCATGACCTTCGTTAAATCCATGAGTTGGTTGATATTAGGTAGAGGAAAATCATCTTTTGGACAAGCAAGATTAAGATCCCGGAAGTCGGTACAAATTCGAATCTTCCCAGTAGCTTTGGTTATTGGTACTATATTTGAAACCCATTGTGGATAATCAATGGGTTGGATGAAGTTAGTAGAAAGAAAACATTGCAACTCTTCTTTAACAAGAAGGGCTACTCGAGGGTGCATTTTACGCAATTTTTTCTTAACCGGTTTGATGTCTAGAAAAGTAATGATATTGTGGACCACGATATCAGGATCGAGTCCTAGCATATCCTCATATGACCAAGCGAAGGCTTGATGATGGTTGGAAAGAAAAGTGGTAAAGTCTCCTAACTCCTATGGATTAAGAGATTGGCCGACCTTAATGATGCGAGGGTCTTTAGAAGTCCCTATATTAAGGTCGACAGTGGCTTCGTTAAGAAGCATAGACGTGTCAGAAGGAATGGTTTTAGGAAGATAAGAATCCTCTGCCCCCAGATAGGTGAGGATAGAATCATCATCCGCACAGTGGATAGTGTTGATAGTGGGAGAGTTATCTCCAACTATTTCAGGGAAGACTAATGGTATGGAAGTGGATTTTTTATTAGTTTTATAGGTCAGCGGCCCTAAGGAAATGGTATTGACTAAAAAAAAAAAAAAAAAAGTTAGACGGGATGGAAATGGCATCATCCACATCAAATGATGCTTCTGACCTAGCGGGAGAAGATGGTTCCTCAATGGGAAGAGGCTCATCGAGAATAGTGATGGTGTCTTTTGAAAGAGTTTTAAATCCTAAACCAAATTTTTGATGTGGTTTGAGAGTTGGAATAGATGCGAGGTCATGCACACCCTGTTCATACTTTCCCAGGCCAAAACCCTTCCACGTTCATCAATATAAATAATTTTTTTCCAAACGTGGGATTTTGTAGACAATCAAACCCTGCTAAATAGGGTTTGGCCCTAGGAGGAGAATCTAGGTGATAGTGAGGTGTATCAAGACCACCGTAAATGAATTTAGTCTATTGATTGGGGATACCAATGGTGATGACGTGACCAAGACCTAGCTGATATTCAGGTTGTTTGTCTTGTCTACCATACTCATTAGGTTTGAGATGGGTGTCAAAAGAGAGAAGAGGAAGTTCTCCTAGTGAGAAACGCTGCAACGTCTCTTCTAGATTTTTTAAATCTAGTAGTTTTGTTTCAGGTATGAAAGAGGATGAAGCCTCGTCAGGAGAACAAGCATTCTCCTTTAGAGGGGCAGACCCTGTGGTCATCTCGCATTGTGCAGAAGGAAAAGGATCTCCTGGATGAGTATAGATTTTTCCCTCATACTTGATATTTTAAGAATTAATGGAGGGTTGATGGGGCCTGCATGCATTGTACGAATCCAAGAGCGTCTCGAGGATTATATTGTAGTAGAATTTCCCTTCAACAATGTAAAAGAGCTCGTGAAGTAGCTTCTTACCTACCCGAATAGGCGGGACCACAATTCCTAAAGTAATCGCCTGATCATTAAATGATCGAAGAGCGAAAGGTGGTGGTGACACTACATTCTTAGGTAACTTAAGTTGTTCGAATATGTGGGAGGAAATGACATTGAGTGCAGCACCACTGTCAATCATAGTGCATTTTAATGTAGTGTTGTTGATTTGAACTGTGATAAAGAGGGGAGCCTCCAAATCCTCGGAAGAAAGGGAAGGAATTTCTGAATCTTCAAAGGAAATGGTGGTTGACGGTTTATTCAATCCAACAATCATCTCGAAAGGTTAGGGCTCATCTGAATTCACTGCGATACGATGCAGATTATCAATCAAATCCTGCGATGCTATGGAGATGATTGAATGAGGTCAAAAAGAGACATTTTGACCGGAGCATGGGTGAGTTGTTTCATAACACTCTCCTCTACTGACATGGGAATCTGAGCCCGAGGTGAAGCATGAATAGAGATCCTAGGTCTCGAGGCTGATGTGGAAGGAGGAATGCCTTTAGGGGCTGCAGAAATGACAACCCGTGGCCGAGATGTAGATGATGATAGATTATCATATCATTGTGTTCTAGTGGCGATATGAATCGTGTCGATTTGAGAAGGTGGAAGACCATCCAGAGTGGAATTAATAGAACTAGAGGCCTGAGTAGATCACTGAGGCTCAAATGTGGTTGAGATGACAGGAGATACTTGTTCCTCCTCTTCTTCCAATAGAAGATCACTTTCTTCTAAAAGACCTGATGATGTTGAAGGGCTTTACATCCCTTGGTGTACATGTCCTAGAGTGCATGGTAAGCACAAATCAAAACAGAGTCGAACCAGAAGGTTTTACCCCTTTAGGATTATAGGGTTTGATCGGAGGAAGGGATATGGATGAAGATTGGATAAGTTGGAAAAGAATTTTAGTATAGAATCCGGTAGACAAAGATGAGGATAGAGATGACAGAGGTGCCTCTTTTACCTCCATGGACTACCGAGGTAAAAGAACTTGCATGTTTGGTTTGACAGTCTTTTTAGGGATCATTTTACTTTTTCAGACATCGGGAGAAGCAGCCTTGGACACTTGAGATGGAAGTAAGTGAGGCAGGATTGATTTTGGTGGAGGAGGAGCTCCTAAAATAGATTTTGAAGATATGACAGGCATTGTGGTCTTCAGAGATAAGGAAGGTTGCTTGATCGAAACAGATGACGATTTAGATAATGCTGATTTAGATGAGGGAAGAGCTCCCAAAATAGGTTTGATTGGAGGAACAAAGGGTGCCTTGGCTTTTGGTGACGAAGATGATGGTCCTGATAAAAGAGGTGATGCCTTTCTAGTAGGTAAATTCACTTTACAAGGCACCAACGAAGAAGGTGTTGTAGAAGAAGAAGATGATGATAGTTCTGATGGTATTGTAGAAGAAGATGCCTTCCCAGTTGATAAATCTAATCTTTTATGAGGCGCAGAGAGAGATTTTTGAGGGAAAGCACCAAGAGTCTTAATAGTCCGAAATATGGGTTTTCCTTTTTCAGGGATGGTGACAACTTCAACCGCATAAGGTGATTGTAACCTTTTCGGGGAAGGAGATGAGGAGGTACTGATGATGTAACGTTAGACTTTAGTTGTCTCGGTTTAAGTTCAGGAACCGAGAGTGTAGGTGCTGGTGCTATTTCTTTAGATTTTCCCTTAATAGGCAAAATAGTATCGGTGATGGAAGAAGTGGATGATGAAGAAGTAGTTCCTTGTGAGGAGGTACTTACGGTACGCAATGGATTGTGGGTGTAACTACTGTAGGAAAGGAAACGGAAGAGTCAAAATCAAAGATGCTTCCATCAAAGTTGGTACAACTATAGGTATGTTTACCAATGGCATAGTCACAACAAAAATGGGAGAAACAGCAAGTAGATGTATTCATGGTGGAAACTCGAAGGGATGTAAATGCCTTGAGCATCGAAAGAATATCTGATGATGAGACAGATGAGGATGACACTATCTTGGGCATAGACAAAAGATCAGATAAAGAGGCAGAGAGAGATGAATCTGTCTCTAACAATGTAGGAATATTCAAAGATAGATTGCCTGGAGATGATGGAATCTCAGAGATTAGCATAGCGAAGGAGGTTCTGATTTGGTCGATGTGTTCGCAGATGGCTTAGGTTTAGAAGAAGATTCTTCAGTAGAGATGAAGCTGATAGTATGAGTGTTTGGTTTTTGAGACTCTGAAGCATCATTGTTTGGGGAATGATTGGGAAAAGGTTTTTAAAAACATCAAGTGCCCGATTTGGGAGAGCATTTGGATTATCCGTAATGAGCTTGCCTTTATCAATGAATTTCTGACAAGATTTTTGAAGGTCCGACATCGCTCAATGTCATGGCCTTTAGTTCTATGATAATGACAAGTCATTTTCCTATACCGAAATGGACGCGTTCTTGGTTCTCATCAAAATTTCTAATAGGGGGAAGTTCGATCATGTGAACTTCTAACATTTTTTCCAAGATAGAAGCATATGATTCCCCCAACGAAGTAAAAGATCGAGATGACAAGGGTCCTTTTCGAGAAGATGAGGAGTCTCTCTACGGTGTTTGATTAGAAGTGTTGTCGGCTCGTGATGTTTTTAATACAATAGCGTTGGTAGACCCTTGATTCTTGTCTTTGTTAGAAGTGGAAGGGTTTGTTTTTGTAAACCGAGAAAAATTTGGTTTAGATTTAGAGTGAAGTTTTAACTTTCCTTGTTCAATGGCGTGGGATTCAAGTTTGCGTGCCATCATAAAGGCTTCTTCAAATGTATGAAAAGTTTGGATCCTTAAAGTGGAATAAATATGATTAGCACAAGATCAAGTAAACAACTTGATCTGTTGAGATTGAGTAAGGGAAAAAGATAATTGATTTATTATCCCTCTCCAACGAGCGACAAAGTCTCAAATACACTCATCAACGAATTGGCAAATGTTGTATAGATCTGTAATCGAGATCTTATGTGCGATGTTTGTTGAAAAGTTTTCAAGAAACATCTAGGCTAATTGAGAGAAATAAAATAGGGAATGTTGGGGAATATTATTATACTAGTCTAAAGCAGAGGCCTTGAGACATAGGAAAAGTACGGAGCATAAGCTCCGATCCTAGACTATCGTGCAGTATGCGTGTTTGAATGCTCACAAGTGCTTGTTGAGGTCCTCCCGACTATGAAATTTTGAGAATTTAGGAAGTTCCCATTGGGAGGATAAGGCTTAAAAGCCATTGATGGATGAATCGGTTCATTACATACTTCTTCAAAAGAGTATGAAGGATGAGCCCCTTTGGTAGAGGCTTCTAGGTCTGCAATTTTCTTGAAAAGAACTTGGACCACGTCAGATTGAGGAGGAGGCATGCTGGTATGTCCTACATAAGAAGTGAATGGTGGATTTAATTAAGGCATCAACGGGGGATTCATTTACCGATTAATAGGATGATAAGAGGAATAACCAGGCATTCTAGGTGATGCCTAGTGAGGTATTTGTTGTGAAGGAGCCTGTGTATAGACAGGTTGTGAGATGACAAGTGGTTGAGAAAAAGGTGGTTGAATGAAAGATGGAGCCTGTGATTGGTGGGCTCCTACACTTGTCGATTGAATCGGAATGGATTGAGGAACATGGGTATTAATTTGATTGGACATGGTAGGGAACAAGGTCTGAATGAGGCTTTTGGCTGTTGGATTGGTTATTAAGGGCACCGACGCTAGAGGATGGGTGAAGGTCATTGTCACTGGAGCATTGGAAGAAAGACCAACTAGAGGACGAGAAGTAGGAACCAACTAACTCGTAGAAGGGGGTTGATTCATAAAGAGGTACTGACCCTGGGACGTAATGGATGGCATATAAGAATTAACAAAGAATATGTGGGAGTGCAGATGCATGCCCTATTATAGCTAGAGAATAGGACTTCTCAGAAGTAGGTTGTGGAATAGTCGAGGTAACTACGACATTAGGAATAGGAAAGACTATTTTAGAACTAGTCGACATGGTCGGTGGAAGAGAAAAAGGAGGCACAGGTGCACCACCCTCTTCCGTGGTTCGAGGTGAGAAAAAACATGCTAACTATTCTATAAAATCCTAGGATGGTTCACGAGGATAATCGTAAACTTGCTAGATTAGTGGTCCTTGATCAGATATTTGAACGAACTTATGTATTAGATAGTACATAAGGGCTACCGGATTGCAATCAAGGAGCGCCTAAAATTCAGATCCCCGCGAGGAACATACTCTATATTAGACGTAGATGATATTTCTGAAGGACTGGGGGAAGCTGGAAGTGATGGGATTGCTTTAGGCTGATAGAAAGGATTATATGACCAACATGGGGAACCAACTAATAGTGGTCCCGAGGAAGACCCGGGGTGCCAAACATCCACACTAGTGGTGGTCTCGGATGAAGAAGGGACCAGGTTGAGTCATTTTTCTAGATTGTAACCGAGTGATGACCATCATAAACAAGCGAAATATAGAAAAAGAAGATTGACCTAACTAATGCACAAACAATTCAAGCAAAGATAGGTGATTATCTCTTTTAAGTTTTCCTATTTTTAAGAAAGAAAATATTAGGGAAGGCTTTTAGAACAGAACTACTCGGATAGCCAAACTAAGGATAAGGATGGTTTGGCGAATGTTTTAGTGAGGAGTCCCAAGGAACTTCAAGAAAAGACCAAGATCGTGGCTTGATATAGGGGCCTACCCCCACACTTCACACACCACTGCGATAAGGGAGTCGAGTGCTTTTCCAATATATACCAGAACTTCCGTGAATTTATAGCGTGGCCCGAGTACCGTGTAGGCTCTTCCTCTTAGATGTCACTTCCAAGTAGGCAAGGCCGGGAGATATTTTTGTTTTGATGCTTTATACCTAGTGATTTTGGCTTTGTGTGCAAGGGTGAAAAAAAAAAATCAAATAGTGTCACTACCGATTTTGATTAATTTTTCCAGCCTATTTAGAAAACTAGATGAATAGCATACAATAGAAATGACAAAGGAAAAGTTCTTTTTAAGCACTAAGAACGAAGTGTTGGATTTCGATGAAGATAGGTCAAACAAATTCTTTCCCAAATGCGATTAAATTCTTTTTAAGCGCCAAAATTGAAATGTTTGAATGTGATAGAAAACAAACAAACAAGTTCTTTTTAAGTTCTTAAAAAGGAGAAAACACCATAAAAGAGAAATACCTATAGATTTAGCTCTCTAAGGTGTGTGGACTTCAAAAATCACGTTGTTGAGCTCTTCCCCTCGAACAATCCCACAAACAAGCAATGTGCTCCATAAGAAAAGGTTAAGCAAACACACAACAAATCCAGAAAGATATATCCAAATAATAGTAGAATGAAAATTTCTATTTAAGGAACTAGAAAACTTTCAAGAAAATAACAATTTTGCAAAAAGAGACGGATAAAAAAATGCAATTTTGAAATCAAATGAAAGATTTATTGATCTTCGAAATAGGAATTGGAATTTAGTTTTGCAAGAAAGAAGAAACTTTAACTTTGTAAATTATAAGTGAAAGAAGCAAGACCAAAATGAAGGAAGGAAATGCTACGGAGAACTGATGAAAAGCAATGAAGAAACAAGAACAAAAGCTCAAAACTGAAAAGAAATGAACTTACCAATAAGGGACTTTGGTTGGGTCCCACCGGCGTGCCAGAATGTAGATCAAGAATTTTGCGCTTGTTACCTGTCCAAGTTAATGTACCAAACTAAACACAAAAACCCTGAAAAAACTCAAATGAAATCGATACCTGATAGATAAGACAAGATCTGAAGATGTAGATGGAAAAGAAAGCCGATGTGGACAAGACAGGCGCACACGAGCAATCCTACAAAGTAGATCTAAGAAACCTATGAGACACCGATACTTGACAAAAAAACAACGTTAAAAGATATTTGGGTGGACTACCCGAAAAGCGGGTCTGGGAAGCAATAAGCTCCCTCGGCGGATGTCAGTCCACATTTTCAATTAGAAGAAGAAGCATGCATGATAAAAGAATGTAAATAAATGTCTAGATTTTCTGATTAAAAGTGACAGATAGAATGTATACAACGGACATAAAGCAACAGAAAACAGGAAACTGTGAAAACAATGTTGGATTTGTGTTACCTGAATTCTTTACCTATCTGCAGGCCGATCGGCGTCATTTGGGATAATCGGTGTTGATTAGAAAAATCAGCATCAACTGGGATTGGTCGGCGTCGATCGATATAGGTTAGCGTTGATTAGATAAAGTCGACGCTTGATCGGATCGATTGGCCGACTAGGGAAAATTACAGAAGATTGAGAAACAGATAATGAAAGCTAGATCGTCAATCTCCGCTGGATCTGCAGGAGCCGTAGGGATACTGACAAAGCTCCACCTTTGCTGGATGCAGGGACAGAGTCACCAAGTGACCGATGGAAGCTCACGATGTTGATGTGGTAGGAGCAGAGTAACGGTACTCCTCTCAGGGATTGATTTGGATAGAATTCACTTTCGCTTGATAGATAATGCTCAGAATTGATGCTCAAAACTCTTTGTCGTTTTTTCTGTCTAACCAGAACTGAATTCTAGCCCTGTATTTGTAATCAGTGCCGACCGAGATGCAATTAGTTCCGCTCTGAAAAATTGGTGTCGACCGAGTGCACTGGCGGCGCCAATCAGGGAACAGACTCCTGAAATGGCCAAAAGGGGTGATTTTTGGAAAGATGAAAGTGATCCTTCCACCTCAAATATGGGAAATATCTCGCTACACAGTTTGGGAGGAGGAGAAATAGGGGGGATAGATGGATAAAATAGATATGGGAGGTTAGGAATTGATATGGGGTAGATAAGTGGTTAAGATATATGTAAAAAGTATAATTAAATAGTTAATATTTAATTATCTATGGGTAAAACATAATGGGGTGAAATAAACTTAGGATAGATGTTTAAATCAAATATTAAATAATACCCTAAGGGAGAAGTGGTGATATAAACGTGCCCCAGGTTACCCGAGAAGGAAAACGCACACGGGGGACACTAAATTGGGTAACCAATTTTAGGTATCTATAGACATTACTAACTCATTTTAGCTTGTTCTGAAGGGTGTTTAATTATCTACAAAATGACCAAAAATGGCCTTTTTAGGCCTTCAGAGGAAGTAATCTCTCATCAAATATAAATGAGTTGATCAATCATCTTAGACACTATTCCCTACACACTGAAACACATTGAATGATCTTATTAGGAATTTCCTTTGGGTCAGGGTTTATGATTTAGGGTTTAGGGCTCAGGGTTCAGGGTTTAAGACTAAGGGTTTAGGGTTTAGGGTTTAGGGTTTAGTGTTTAGGGCTCATGGTTCATATTTTAGGGTTTAGGGTTTAGAGCTTAGGGTTTAGGATTCATGGTTTAAATTTTAGGGTTTATGGCTCAGGGTTAAGGGTTGAGGGTTTAGGATTTAGGTTTTAGGGTTTAGGGCTCAAGGTTCAGGGTTTAGGGCTCAGGGTTTAGGGTTTATGGCTCATTGTTTAGGGTTTAGGGTTGAGGGTTCATGTTTCAGGGTTCAATGTTTAGGGTTTGAGATTAGGCTTAGGGCTTAGGGCTCAAGGTTTAAGGCTTATGGTTTAGGGTTTAGGGTTTAAGGCTCGGGGTTTAGGTTTTAGGGTTTATGGTTAAGGGTTTAGGGTTTAGGATTTAGGGATTAGGGCTTAGGGTTTAGGGCTCAAGGTTTAGGGCTTAGGGTTTATGGTTTATGGTTTAGTGCTCAGGGTTTAGGGTTTAGGGATCAGGGTTTAAGGTTTAAAGGTCAGGGTTCAGGGTTTAGGGTTTAGGGTTTAAGGCTCAGGGTTTAGGGGTTAGGGTTTAGGGCCCAAGGTTTAAGGCTTAAGGTTTAGGCTCACCCATTCACTCATTGTAATGTTCTATGTCTTACCCATTCTAAGTATTGACATAGAATATTCATCTACTTTGTAGGTAGAACATTCAAAGGGATTCATCACAATTTGATGCCTTTCATCTACTGATATTTTGGAGGGAAATTTCAGATATCCAAGAAAAATTTGGTACAAATAAATGTTACCCAATACATCTATCTTCTTTTTCCCATCACATGGGAACTATTTCACTCATTGTAATGTTTTGTGTCTTACCCATTCTTATTAGTATTAACATAAAGTATTCAACTGAAAAGGGTTCATCTGCTTCCTAGGTAGAACATTTAAAGAGAGTAATCACAATTTGGTGTCTTTCATCTGTTGATATTTTGAAGGAGGGAAATGTCATATATCCAGGAACAATTTGGTACAAAGAAATGTTTTTGATGCTCTTTTGAATAATTATTTTAGTTGCAAGTTGTCATGAACGAAGGTTTCATTTGAAGAATAAAGCTTGATATGTCCAGTGCTTGTGTAAGCTAGAAATTTGAGAGGATTTCTGAGGTTCAAGTTTATTTTCCAAGATACATTACTCCAATGTTTGAAAATTTTTCTCTAGATGCAATGACATTCTGATTTAGACACTCAATGATTCTTGAATGTCCAATCCTGCCACAGACCCCAGTAGTCCTAGATCCTTGGGTATAAAGAGACATCGTTACTTGGATTCCATTTATAATGATAGAGATATTTGTAAATTCATGTTATGACCTCAAAATCTATATGAATTTCAAGTTTTTTGGAAATAAAATCACACCCTTCAATAGGATTGATGACTACCCATATCTTTTTTAAGGCACTTTTGAAAGCATCCATGAGTTTATCATAGAAGGAATTATCAATGAATGGAAGGTCACTAAGTCGTAGGCCAATTGACTCCCATTCAAAACTAAACAAGAAATATTTACTAGGGGATTGATAAATCCTTTGTGTTCTTAGCCATTCCCCAGTTGTTATGCTTATTTTGAACACTTCAGGAAGTTTTGTCAAATTTACTATCCATTCCAGTAATAGAAGAGCTTTCTCTTTCTCCAGAGGAGAGGATACTGCAGGTAATTCGGTTCTGATCCTACACCTCTGCGTTGGTATACTATCTGTGTTTCTTCCATTTCCTTTGAGATTAATTTTTGTGTTGCATGATGGTTATTTTTTCCAGCTTCCAATGGGTCATCCTAGCTTGCATAATACCATACATGGAAATATGAGAAATGTGAACAAAAAATTAGTGTAAAGAAATTGACATTCAAGAACACAAGTATATGTGGGGAGAAACAAGTTTGACAGAGATGTGTAATATGCATTACAAGGCACAAGGTAGATGTCATATCCATTTAGTTTCTTGTCCCACCTCTCATAAACAAGGTAGTTGTACAAGAAGACTCAATGATGGTTCTAGGCACAAGACTAGGAAATAAGGTCCTAATATTGATATTCAAAAATATGAACTCACTCATAAGACCTACTAGAAATATATGAGGTTTAGAGGTTAGAGATTAGGGATTTGGATTTAGTGTTTAGGGTTTAGGGTTCAGGGCTCATGGTTCAAGGTTTAGGGTTTAGGGTTCAAGGTTTAGGATTTAGTGTTCAGGGTTTAGGGTTTATTATTTTGGTTTTAGGGTTTAGGTTTTATAGTTTAGGGTTTAGGTCTAAGGGTTAAGGGTTTAGGTCACAAAGTTCAGAGTTTAGGGTTTAGTGTTTAGGGCTCAAGATTTAGGGTTTAAGGTTAAGGGTTTAGGGTTTATGACTCAGGGTCTAGGTTTTAGGGTTTAGGGTTTAGTTTTTGGGTTTAGGGTTTAGCATTTAGGGCTCATAGTTCATGGTTTAGGGTTTATGGTTTAGGGTTTAGGATTTAGCATTTAGGGCTTAAGGTTTAGGGTTTATGGTTTAGGGCTCATGGTTTAGGGTTTAGGGTTTAGGGCTTATGGTACATGGTTTAGGGTTTAGGGCTCAAGGATCAAGGTGTAGGGTTCAAGGCTTAGGGTTTAGGGTTTATGGTTTAGAGCTTAGGGTTTAGGGTGCATGGTTCAGGGTTTATGGCTCAGGGTTTAGGGTTCATAAGTTACGGGTTTAAGGTTTACGAGTTAGAGCTCAGGGATCTGGATTTAGGGTTTAGGGCTCAAGGTTTAAAGTTTAGGGTTTAGGGCTCAAGGATCAAGGATCAAGGTGTAGGGTTCGAGGCTTATGGTTTAGGTTTTAGGGTTAAGGGATTACGGTTTAGGGTTTATGGCTCAAGGTTCGGGGTTTGGAGTTACGAGTTTAAGGTTTAGGGGTTAGAGCTCAGGGATCTGGATTTAGTGTTTAGGGTTTAGGGCTTAAGGCTCAAGGTTTAGGGTTTAGGGTTTAGTGTTTAGGTTTTAGGGTTTAGGATTTAGTGTTCAGGGTTGAGGGTTTATTATTTTAGTTTTAGGGTTTATGGTTTATAGTTTAGGGTTTAGGTCTTAGGGTTAATGGTTGAGGGTTAAGGGTTTAGGTCATAGAGTTCAAGGTTTAGGGTTTAGGGCTTAGGCTTTAGGGTTTAGGATTTATTGTTTAAGGTTTAGGGTTTAGGGTTTGGGGTTTGGGGTTTATGGTTTAGGATTTAGTTTTTAGGGTTTAAGGTTTAGCATTTAGGGCTCATGGTTCATGGTTTAGGGTTCAGGGTTTAGGGCTTAAGGCTCAGGGTTTAGGGTTTAGGGCTCACGGGTAAGGGTTGAATGTTTAATGTTTAGGGTTTAGGGTTTAGGGATTAGGGATTAGGGATTAGGGTTTAGGGTTTAGGGTTTAGGGTTTAGGGATGATGGTTTAGGGTTTAGGGTTTATTTTTAGGGCCTCATGTTTAGGGTTTAAGGTGTAAGGTTTTATTGCAGATTTAACTGCTAAAAAAGCTTTAAGTTGAATGTCAAATCCTAAAATTACCTATGTACTAACCAGATTATATTATAAAAATCTATCTCCTAAATCGTGACTAATGGAGATGTGAGACTAGTTCCATAAGGTGTAGAGTGGCCCTAATTTCTTATATTTACTAAAATAAATTTAAAGTATAAGTTTTTCATTTATTATTATTTATATTTTATTTTTGTAAATAAAAGCATGCAAAAGAAACACATATAATGTTCATACTATACAGAATGTGTACGCATTTTGTTTTTTTCACTTTTTCCAAGCCATGCCTCAAGGCTTGGATCCATTTTGGATCCCCAAGCCTGAGGCATGGACCTGTAAAAACACAACAAACAATGTGTTTTTGTAGGAAAATGCAAAAATTTCATTTCCACCATGATAAATCAACATAAAATGATCGATTCGTTTTAAAAAAATTATACCACAACGTAGAGGAAAGTTTCTTCTTTCTAAAAATATTATTTTTCAAATTTTCTGACTAATACAAGGTTTTCATATTATTCATTTTCTAACTATGCCTTTTTATGGCCATTTTTTGAAGTTTAAATATGCCTACCTTTTATCGTGTATTTTTTTTTTGGCTCATCAAAATTGAAAAAAAAATACTAGCACAAAATAAACATTATTCTATACATATTAAAAAAATCTAATTTTTGATATTTTTTGAGGTAGTTAGGGAGGGCATAGTCGAAGATCCGTTATTTTTCAAAACTTTAAATTGTTGTACTAAAAAATCATAAAAATAAATACTCGCTAAAAAAATCTAGAAAAACTCTAACACAAACTAGATGCTCCTAGCTATCTTTCTACAAAAGGGTTTTCAAAAATAATAAATGGTGCTCAAAAAATGGTGGGGGCACGAAAGTCACTCTATTATGTTTTTTAACAAAAATGGGAGCACTTTTTGGTATTTTAGTTATTTGAACCACTTAAACTTATCCATTTTCAACAAAATTTTGTAGCTTAGAAACTTATCCATTTTCCAATTTTGAGTGTAACTATTTCAAAAAAATTATGCAAGTTGAAGTTTTTTATTTTTCAAAAAATGCGTCCACTTAAGACCCCTTTTGGTCCCCCAACTTGGTGCACTTACCCCGCAAATAATGGCTCAATCATAGTTGTGATCACACTAGAGGGGATTTTTTCCAAAAACATAATAATTCAAAGTAAATAATAATCTTTAGATGAACAAGAGAGGAATGATTCTGCTTGTAGGGAATGGCCATTAATAGCTACATGAAAACACCATGTAAGCTCGTGGTTACCAAAAACTCTTCCCATGGCAGAATTTAAGGAAGAGATATACAAATGTATCATGATTTTAAACAAGCTTATGGTAGAATCATTGATGAGATACTTTCAACCTTAGATGTCCTAGTTCATCGTGATATCCATAAAAGCATCTCGGTGATTGATTGGAGTCGAACATCCGCAATAACTCGCATTATTATCTCATCACTATGGAAAGAATGAGGAAGTTCACAATGACCTCATGCTTGGTATAATCTATTGCAGAATTACATAGGTGACTTGGACTCACTCTTGAAATGAATATTCCAAAGAATGCACATGTATACCAAACATATCCAGAATTCGATTCGAAGGAATATAAGAAGCATTATGCAAGGGTAAATGATATTTTTGTCACATATCAAGTTTTACAAATGGATGGATATGTCAACCAAATATTCTCACTGAAGCTTTTTGACAATATATAAATACTGGAGCTACATTACTCAATTTAGAACCTTATCGCATATCCATGTCAGAGGATTTGAATAAGCATCATCAAGTTCCTTTGTATCAAAGTAACAAGTTGGTGCTACTTGAGATCTATAATTAGTTGTCACAGTACACATTTGGTGTCGGGAGAGAAAGAGGAAAGGATTGACATTCCTAAAATCTTTCTAGAATATATACTTTCAAGAATTCGATCGATGCAAGAAACATTGAATCTTTCCTTGATAATTCAACTTATTCTTCTATTCCCAGGAAAGTCTTTGGACAACAAGTAATATGTGGAAGGAGAACACACAAATATCAATGTGTTATCAACCAAAGATTGGAGGACTACCGGGAATATTTTGCTAATGAAATAGAGGTAAGGTAAAGATAGTTTTAAAGGTTGACTATGCAGTGGATGAAGGATTTCCATATTGATTTGGCGACAGTGGACATCCGAGATGATGGAATCATTTTGGAACTCCGAGTACATGGAAAAAATATAGTTTGAACCAATTCCCCATGTTAGTTTTATATTGAACCTACTGATATCTGGACCCGTTCCACCACATGTTCTATAGAGATCAAGGCAATGGTTCTTCAAAAAAGTTCACAAGATAATTTTTTCTCCACCCCCATTTTTGTCCCATAATGCCTCAGAAGAAGTAATAAGAAATGTATATGTAAGAGAAACACAAACCCCAAGGTAATAAGAGCACTCTCGGACAAGCAGAAAGTCCCAGAGCATACACCTAAGCTTTTAAGAAGGAAGTTATCAATAAAAATGCATAACACAAATGTCCTTGATCCTGGGGAATTTGTTGTATCTCCTACAAGAAGAAAGCACGTGTCTCCTACATTATCGGTATAATCTTTCCATCGATTAGAAATGCCTCCTATTTAGTCTCATAAGAAAATCATTCGTAGGCCTTCTCCTTCACGCATTTAAGTTGTAGTACTAATGCCTCCTACATGCAGCCACCAGTAGCCCATGTTTCATCATCTTCCCAGATCCATTCTTCCCATGGGTACAAGAGCTCATCAACGATCAAGTTAACATACTATGGCCAAATCTAAGATGTCAATGACCGAATTCTCTTATGATATTTGAAAGCCCTCTCATTACGAAATAAAATCCAAGATGACCTATAGGCTCATGACGAGATGCCTTGGATATTAATTCATTGAGTTTGCTCAACCAATAGTGGAAAGGTATGAAGCAGAGATGAGGATCACAGATTATGAGATGAAATTATACTACCTTGGTGATATTGGACTAGAGGGATAGATCCAAAATTTTGAGAAAACTTTTGCAATGCGTGTTGCTCAAACAAGGGAAAATGAGGCGACCAAGGAGTAGTTGCAAGGTCAAATTCATACCCTAACCTCATATGTTCAAAATTTTCTAGATCTAGATTCCCCTCCACTCACCCCTTATGATTCTATTGTTTCCTTGAACAATATCAACTCTCATGCACTAGAATAATTCAAGAGAATAGGCTAAATGGGAAATTGAAAATCTCATGGACTGATTCTATCATCCAAAAAGGATGTGAGCTACTTCGTGAGATGGTCACAATTTCAAAATTTCTACCTTGTCAACAGAAAATATAGAGGATGTTCTTATCACAATGAAGAAGCAAGCGAACATTGGAACAATATGCTTCAAAATCTCCACAAAATGAGCATGGTCAATACTTTGAAACATTGTGTGAGAAGCAAGTGTTCCTAAGTCAAGAGGATAACTGCTCCAACACCTAGGTAAGAACCATCAAGTGGAAGATGAGATCCTTGTATGAAGCCATGGAGGATTTCCACTATCATCAAAATTCAGTCGTGAGATCAAAGCATAGGTCAACAAGTTTTTGAGAAAAATGAGGTGTCTTGAGTTTTATTCATGGTTATTATCATCATAAGAGATTTGTAATCATTTCGTATATATAAAAGGTGATTTTTTCAATCCAAAATATTATGGAGATGAGCTTAGGGACACACTTTCTGAGATCATATCATCTACCTATGATGATTTTGAGATGATTCCCGGGTGGATCAAGCATTACAAGATCATTCAAAGTGCAAAAGATCATTGGCTAGATATCCTCTCCAAAATATCCATTCCGTGTGAAGGAGAAGTCTCTAAGGTAGTGCATGATTTTAATGAAACTATGGGAAGCCAAGAAAGTTCTCCAGTTCATCACATCATAGGGTCATCTTCTTAGAGATCATGTTTTGATTGATGTTCTTATTCCCTCGTTTTGTTCCTATGTGTAAAAAAATATTTTTCCCAAAGTGAGTCCAAAGGTTTTCTAATTCTTCGTTGGGAAAATGCACTTTTCAAAAACTAGCTTAAGTTTCCTCTTTTCCACTTTTGTAAAAGTACTTTTCTTAAAATAAGGAAAAATTTCTTATTCTATAAAATAATGTGAATAGTCATGTAGGAATGTGAATGGTCACAAATTAGGCTATTTAAGGAAGCACTCTTTTCATATCAAAGGGTCAGTTTTTTCTCCTCTCTAGTTAACTATGTTTCTTGAATTTCTTACTTAATGTATTCCTCTCCATCTCAACTAATACTCCAATAGATCATTGTAATCCTACAAAACCAGGGAAAATCGTATCTTTTAATGAATATAATCCAGTTGATTTTTTTGTTAATTGTGTTCTTTGTCTCACTTTACATATTGGTGTCTTATCTTTGATAACTTGGAAATTCTCTAGTTTTATGTTAATAAACTCTGTATGTTATTTATTGAGTAAAACCCCCTTCTCACTTTCTCCCCTTTCTCCACACTCACACAATTCCTCCCTTGTACTTCATACAAGCACTTTGTTATGGGTTTAGTGAAGTATCCTCATAATATTCCTAGTTGAAAGACCACCCCAAATGGTTAGAATAGTGTACATATTTCCTTATTTTCAATAAATGGAGCTTCCCCATTCCTAAGCAGAGGGATCTAGTCCTAGAGCATTAGTGAAAACCCCTAATTTTCCCTTGTGCTAAATTATTTCACCAACACTTTCATACCATGGAATTTATTGATACATCCTCCCAAAGAAGTTATCCTTAATTTTATTTCCTTTGCTTACTAATGTTGCCTACCTTTACAATCTAGGGGTTCCATACTCTCGTCTTCAACTAATTAATCATCAAGACTAGTTATGGCATTAAGATTGGGTAGTAACACATCCCAATACTCCACCTCATCATAACACTTTTTTCATTTTCTCCTTGGCAACTTCCATTTGATCAAACACTTGCTTGTAGCACTCCACAATGCTTCTTATGGCCTTGTTTCCATTCCTTATTAACTCCTCCTCCCACTTTTTGGTTGCATCTATTTTTCTCTTTAAATAATTTGTAGTTACTAATGCTTCGGGGTTATAGCTTCAATGACCTCTTATTTCTTAGTAGGTAGTTCTAGCTACTTTTGTATATAGGTTGATAAAATATCAACCTTCTCCTTTAACTACTTCATGGTCTCTTTATCCTTATCAATTTTTTGGAAGAGACCTCCCATGGCTACTAAGGATTCATATTTCAAGATTTCTATAGTAGGTTTCCCCAAGGGTATGTGTATAACTTGGTAATCAGTAGTGGTGGCCTCACTTCTTAAGATGTCTCCCTTAGGAGTTGTAATTTATATGGAACTTTCCCATTGGGTACCTACAATAGTTTTTTATAGTACCCTAGCCTTCTTAAGGTATCTTATCTATATTGATGATATGAAACTTTCAAGGCTAACGGCCTCCAATTTTATATTTAAATTTCCTCTCTTTTGGGAGGGTTGTTCGCAACCACCCTATAGTTGGAGTATTTCCTTCCCTCTAAGTTTGTGGTAGTTGGGAAGTGCTTGGGGAAACTATAATTTATTTTGAGATAGAGGGGGTAACATCAATAATAGGAACCTATGATTATGAAACCTCCACATATTTATCTTCTTTCTCATGGTTATACTACGTTACACTTGTATCAATTGGTCTAGTTCCTTCATCATTAGTATTAGGATCCACATGTGGAGTTGCTTCATGAGATAGCCCTTCAAGTTTTACTTGAGATTTATCCTCTTTTTGTTACTTGGAAACATCATGGGTTGTTAATGCCCTCTCAAATACTTCTAATTATTTCTTAGGAGAATCACCTAGAGTAACCTGCCCTTCTTGGATGGAAATTTTTACTTTAATATAAGGTTGTTCCCTTTCATATAAAATTACCTCTTTTGGGGTACCTCCATTGAACATACTTCAATTGAAAACATCTCAACTAAAAGATGTTGAGTCGATGTGGGAACATTGTTTTTCCCATAATTTTTCATTTCTAGGACTTTTTCCTATTATTTTTCAAGTAAAGGGAGATTAGGTCCTTCCTCTTTTGAAGGTCTTACAAAAAATCATCAAAGGAATAAGTATGTGTTGCCTCGTGATCTCCATTGTCAATAACTTCAACCTCTATAGCTAGTTTATCATTAGTTAATGCTGCAATATGATTTTCTTGTGTTTCTATGAGTGGAGTGGTATCAACCACCTTAGGTATTTCCACCTCCTTTTCATATACCTCAAAAACTAAAATATTTTCAATGACAGCTTTCTCCTACAATTTCTCCCGTTGCATGTGGTTTCAACTTTAGCTTTCTTATTTCTTATAAAATTCCTAAGTGTAGGCTCCTCATCACCTTCTTTCTCCTGTATGAGGCCCATTATTAATCCAAGTCCTAATTTTGTTTGTGGGAGATATCCACTCATTTTTTTCCATTTTCTTGAGAGTCCTTAAGGAGATGAAGGGGGTCCACCTGCATGACCTTGACCAATTGAAATAGATGTCGTAGTATTTGATACATTTGGGGGATTAGATTAATATGGATCTACCTAAGTGATAGGTGCATCCTTCATAGTATTCGTCAACATTTCTTCTACTTTGTGTGTTAGATGAGACACTAAAGTACCTTTTTTACTTTTTCCAACACTCCATTCTTCCACCATCCCGAATTAGGCCACTTGGTTGAGACTTAAGGTTCATTTCCTTTTAATGGGTCAATGCTAGCTATACCTTTTTCAAAGGATAAAATTCCTTCTTAATAATCCCATAATATTTGTACTTCTTAACACCATAGTGTTTTGAAGTGATAATTATATTCCTCTTTGCATAAGCCAATTCACGTTTCTCCTCTTGACATCAACAGCTTTTTTCATGTAATTATGTGGACTATTTCTTGCTCCAATCAAGTGGATCCACTACTTGTGCAACCAAGTTTTTGTCAACAAAATACATTATTACTACTTGGTCATCATCCACAAGGCTTTGTGGAATAATTGCAACCTTGTAGTCAATTATTTGTGGTAAGGTCATCCTGGAGAAGTCTCTAATCTTGACCTTCTCTTCATCCTTAAACCGCATCCAATAGTCATCGTAGTGAGGCTCATGATCATATGACCTTCCTATGATGTATGCATTACCCACATGATATCATAGTTGGTCCTTTCTCATAACTTATTCATCACCATTTTGTTCATTTATGCATCCAAAATCCATGCTTTAACAACAAAGTGGGTCATGTATATCTCCCACTAGTAATTGGGAACTTGATATTTGTCTTGTGCTTCACTTTAATCATCCTATGTACCTTAGTAAGTTTTCTTTACAATTCAATAAGTTACCACTTATCATATAGGTACCTATGCAACATGTAAGGAGTGCCTTGAAGCCACTCACTCTAATGTATGTGAAGAACCTAAATTGTATGAAATAAAAACCAAATTCACTGATCACTTTCCTTGCATTAGTAGATATTTTATATTGTTCCCATTTTGTCCTGAATAAGCAGATGTCTGGTTTTTCAATTTCAAATGAGGGTATACATCATAAAATCTAGACTCTAAGAACTCTTTCATTCTTGGGATTCCAGGAAGAGATTTATGACATGCCACATTGTATACAAGATAATATGTCATGTAGAATTCACATCTCTTTTTTATCCTTCTCATATTTCCATTGTCCTTATAATGAGTTGATTATGGATGGATTTTCTAATGAGTTCATCCCAAAAATACTCTCCTTAAAAGCTAGGATAACTTGTATATACCTAAACATCCATTCATGGAAGTAATAAGTAGAGATTAAGCCTACCATTCTACTTAATAGGGTGATGAGATCCTCAACTTCTTGAATGAAGTCTGACCTTGTCATCTTTTTGGGATTCCTTGATTAAGAACCCCTAGTCTTCTACAACCAATGATTATTCATAATATTAGATAATGTAGCATGGTAGTTGGCCCACATATTTTTAGTTGATTTAATAGTGATGATGTTCACCACCTCCTTTCTTCTAGAAACCCTAAGATCGATTGGAATGTCTTTGTGTTAATGAAAGAATTATGGAATCAATACCATCTAGGACTTCCATGGTTTCGTGGTTATACTTCTTAGCACATGCCCATACCAACTCTAGGTTTTGAATAAAGGTAGGAAAAGTGGAGGCAGGGAAAATTTTAAAGGCCCCTTCGAGAAAAAGCCTTATAAAATATTTGGCGAATATCTAAAAATTATCTTTCACATGAATGGAAAATATCAATACACCATGACATCACTATTAAATGCTACCGTATGGTAGCATTTTTATATGCTTCCCAGATGGTAGCATAGTTTTTGCTACTCACCGTGACAACATGTAGTATGTTTTCGGCCAATAGCATTTTATATGCTACCGGTTGATAGCATAGTATATGTTGTCGGCTAGTACCGTAAACTATGCTACTAACTCGATCGTATTTAGGTGAATTTTTTTAATTCCTATTTTGTGGGAATGGTGAATTGACCCCTAAAATTGACTTGCACCTAGAAAAAATTGGCAAACTGGTCCTAACTAATACCCTAAAATTTTTCCAGTTTCAAATTTCAAAACCCAGAATATTCGTGAATTAACGAATATTCACCACTAAAATTTTCCTTAATTGGAGGCCAAATAAATGCCACTAACATCAATAGATGACATCAATTCACTTTGATTGGGAGTGTGAAGCCTTTGGATAAAATCAGCTAAGTCAACATTCCCTAAATTTTTATCATTTATTTCATCTATGTTGTTTATGATGTTGGAGGTGACATGGATACCAAAAAATTGGATCTTCATGGTGTATTTCAGAGTGAAATACATAACCTTGATGAATATGGGACTTATAACCAGTATGAAGGAAAGAGAACTCATACTCAAGACCACTTAAAACCCTTAGAACAATGAGAACACAGAAGTATCAGGTCGTGGAACTTACCCATGCACATGCAACTAAAACTTCCAATTGCAAATTGAACAAGGACACAAAGACACCAATTATTCTTCAATATTAACCACTACAACTCATTCTCCAATGTTATGGCCTTAGATCACTTCCTAGGGCTCTGGAAATGCTTTCAGAAATCTTTGAAATTTAATAGTAGAATAAGGGACTTGGTCAAATTTTTGAACATATAGTTTCCCACATGAAGCTCATTAATGGCATAAGCTTTACGTTCCCTCACACGATCATAGCCATCAATTTATAATTCAAGTTTTAAATATGGTTCATCCACGTGTGTAGATTTGGTGGGGATTGGGGATAATGAAGCATTTTGAATTTTCAAAGCAACTGCAAAAATATAAAGTTCAAAGCTTCATGGGATATCCGATATCAAGATGTATTGAGAAGATGTCGTATGTCCTTAATCCTACGCTATGTTTCCTTTGGGTATGTGTTGACCTGTCCTAGAATTGAAACATTTCGTGAGAAGGTGACGGAATTACACCACGTGTCCCTATTGCAACACTTGGATTTATGCCATATTTTTCCTTTAGACTCATCCCTACCCTGATGTGTAAATTTGTCTACTTTGGTTAATTCCGTGGGCTTGGAGTAAGAAAAACACCATCTGCTTGAGAAACCCATGGAATGTCACCTCGTTTCCACCTTTGGGTTTTAGATCTCGGGATCCACTTTGCCTTTTTAATATGTAGATTTGCAAAGTGTAAGGATGCAAAGAACACCCACCAACCACTTACAAGATCCACAAAATATTCCTTTTGCTAAGTGTCGGCTATTGAATTTCATCTCACAATTGTGTATTAAGTTGCGAACTCATTTACAAGGTGTGCAAGCGCAAAAATAACGTGAATACTCTATATGATCATGTGAAGAGGATGGATTTACATTTTGCACATGTGGAAAAAATTAAAACCTAAAAAATTTAGACAAGAAAAAAATTTCCAAAGGCAAAAATCCTTTCATGAAAGGTTTAAAAATATCATTAGAACCTCAATGAGCTTGTCTACTTTGTTAGAAACTTGCAAATCACAATTACTTGATAAAACACACAAAATATTAAGATATTTGTTTAAAACAATGTGACTAATTTGTAGATGACACAATTTTCTTTAGATACAAAGCTCGAGGCGATGGGGAATGCTTCAAGATCCAAAAATCATATGGGGAAGAACATTGAAATAATCAAGGAGAATAAGAATGCACGAGGAGAGCAATATTTACTTGAAAACTCAATTCAAGCACTAATAATGGATGTATCTCGGGATGGGTACCCACATTGGGTATCACAAGGACCACAAAAACTCATGGAAGAAGTAAACTAGATGCATAATCCATTGGAAAAGGAGTAAAATTGGAAAACACACCGATCATGAACAAAATGAGAACACCATGATCTCAAAACAATCGACAAAAACTGATCACAAAGGATCATAAAAGGAAAAGGAACACAACACAATACAAAACAAGAACAAGAACATTGTACACTATACACTGACATACATGAAGGCATACTTTAGTCCAAAAAACTTGGTCATTGTGTCTATAGTGTTTTCATTGATGTCAAAGGTCATTGATGGAAAAGGGAGTTTAGGTGTCATATGAGTCTCCATGAGGTGTTAATCAAGGTCAAACATGAAGGTTGATTGGTAGTGTCTAGTTTTGGTGAAGTTCTATGGTGTCTTAGAGCATGGTCTAGTAGGCATGGTCATATTATGAGAACTCCAATGGTTTTTAAGGTCTTCATAACATCTATCATATTTAGTATAATGTGTGAGAGGTGTCTAAGTGTTTGCAATGTTTCATGATGGCCAATTCATGAAGAATCATGGTTTAGTCAGGTCATTTTAGGAATATTCCTAGAATTAGTGCATGTGGTTTGGCATGGTGGCATGATATATGGAGTATGTAAGTCCTATGCAAGCATGGTATGAGTTTTTGAAATTGCATATGATGTTTTTAATGATTTTTAGGTCATTACTCATAGGTTTGATGATGTTTCAAGGTGCTTGAGAAGCAAGATAATGAAGATTAGTCAAGAACACACGTGAAAGTATTAGTGTCTAGAAATATTCATAGGAATTTTAACATGGATGTGACTTAAATGAGTTATAGGATGTTACTATGATGCTTCAAGTCAAGTTTCAGGTCAGTATGATGAGATTTTCTCAAGATATGAGGTTTTTGGCAAACCTTATTCTAAAGAAGGCAACATCTAGCTTTATTCTCACCCACTCACACACACTTTACAAGGGACCCTAATGATTTGGGGGATGTTTTTTTATGGAGTCTAGAATAATTTTCAAAAAGAATGAATTGGTTTGGATGTCATACAGCTTATGAACAATCATTAAGAAGTTAGATAGGTCAAAACCCTAGCTAAAACCATCCTTCTAGAGTGATGTGAAATATATGGTATTCAAATGAAGTTAGAAAGTAAAATTTATGCATCAAGTTTGTAGATGGTTCTCCAATGGTCATTTTTATGGTGGTTTCATGTTCCAACTGTTTAAGGAAGTATGAGAAAAACCCTAGTTTTTTGGAGATTTGCAGTTTTAGGGATGAGATGGAAGCTTCAAGATGAAAATTGAACCGTTCGAGAATCCTTAAGAGATGTGATAAATTTCCATGGAAATTTTTAGATAGGTTCAGTGAATAAATTTGAAGATACAATTCCTCAAAGTTACCCCTACATCGAATTTGGCCTTAAGGCCTAAAAGCTAGTCATGGAGTTCTAGTTTGAGATGAGATGATTTACATGTTATAGTGCTAGTTTTTTATCATGAATATATTTTTGACACCTGTTATGATTTTTTTGAGGTATTTTAATGGTTTAAATAAATGATTTCCTACATAATCCCTAATGACCTAATTGGTCCTCTTAGGCTTCTCACGATAAGTGATCAAATAGGTATGTTGGATCAGTTTTCTCCACATGAGATATTCTTTTTAATTCTTGGATATGTGTTTCAAGATTCCCTTGTTGTGTTACATGTTTTAGTTGATCTTGAAAGTGGCCTTAGAGGTTTTTGGAGTCATATTCCTCAAGATTGGTTCTTGAGTCCATTTTGGCGCTTTCGACCTATTTAGGAGATTTACTTGGTTCAAGATCTTAGGATATGATTTGGAGTTTGAAGTGATTTGTTACAAAAATTAGACTTAGATACATTTCTAATGTTATAATACTTTATCCATGATGAAAAATTTTGATAGGTGAAGTTTTTTTCTCGGGACTTATTGTTGGGTGTTTGAAGAACTAGTTGTGCATGCTTGCTTCTTGTGTGCTCCATGATGATTTTAGTTGATGAAAAGGTTCTTGTGCTTCTTGGTGATGCTTTGAGAGGTTGTATGTGAATTTTTTTGTATATTTTTTTGTCTTAAAAAATCTTCTATGTGCCTTTCAAGATCATGATTCATTTGTTGGTGATGAAGACCTTGTTTGAGCTTGTTGGTCTTGTCTTCAAATTTTCTAACCTACTTGGGTCTGTTGAGATGATTTATATGATGTATTTGATACTTTTTTTTTAAATTACTAACCTATATGGTCATGGCTGACCTAGAGGGGTAATAAGCTAGAGTCATGTATATAGAGCATGTTATATTTTCTCTTTATGACTAGTTGAGAAAATGGGGATGTGAGCAAGCTAGAGAAGAAGGAAGAAGATATTACATGGGTTAAGGAAAAATATGAGGAGAGGTTTTACAGGCTGAGAAATATTGAAGAGCAGTTGTGCAAGGTCATTATACCTAATCAACAAGAGAAGGGCATATTTGAGTGAGTTAGGAGAGAGATAAGTTTGAAGAGTGTTTGAAGATAGAGGAGCTGAATTTGAGATAACTATCATTCATGGGAGAAACATATCTTATGTGATAATCTATTTAAGGTGGTTGAGTTGGTACTTGATCACCTTAGGGGTTTGTAGCCTCCTCAGTAGGATTGGTTTCCTAATAAACTAGGGGTTGTGGTCCCGGTCAAGGTTAGTGCCTCACTAAATAAATCTTAATTGATGTGTAATATTCTTGCAAGTCCTTTGTTATGAGTACTATTAGTAGAGGTTTTGGTGTTTTTATTCCGCTTAAAGGTTCCCACTTAAATATGGTTCCTTGTGTTCTCTTTCTTATTGCATGCATTTTTAAATGTTTAATACACACCTAACAAGATCACATGGTTATGAACGATGAATGAATGGTTTGAAAGATGAATGTATGCAATGGTAAATGAAGTTAAAATTATTGTATGACTGATTCACCCCCTTAGTCACTATGCTTCTAACAAAAAATGCTTAAGTTCTCTTCCATTGACAAGTAACTCGAGCAATTATCCTTCCAAATCCCTAAATAAAAAGGCATGTTCTCCTATTATAATGTCGATGGAGTAACGACCCATCCATAGTACATCAAATTTACCATGTTTCGTTTATCTTCATGTCAATTATCCCATAGAAGAACTAAATCAAAAACATGGAAATTCCTTGGAGTGACATTTCTATCAAATATCTTCTTAATTTTCTCCCTCATTTGAATATGCCTCGATGAGATTCTCTCTTGATGTCATCTAACTCAACAATTTGGTTTATCCTAGTAATACAAGGATCAACTTCATCACCACCTCCCAACTCTTCCCTGAATTGATATGTTGACATTTTTAAATGAAGAGGTAGGAGATCTTGAACACCATATACCAACTCAAATGGGATTTTCCCAGTAACTCTCTTTGTTGTAACTCTATCAACCCATAGTACAAATATGATGGTTTTACCCCACTTCCTCTTGTTCACCTCTAATGTCCTTCTAAGTATCTTGAGAAAAAATTTATTACTTGATTCACCTTTCTCATTCCCTTGTGGATTGTAGTTGGAGGCATATGTGAGGTGATTCCATAACCATCACACATGGTTGTAAGAGGTTTAGCTCAAGATCGTGGCATTATCTCGTAACCAACTTGGTGGGAATTTTTTTCTACCCACTTAGTGAAATAATCGGTGGCCACTAATATCCATTTATGGCCTATACTTAAAGTATCTTATATTTCATCAATAAATTCCAACCCCCATTATTCTAATGGAGCCTCTAATGAGATAGGATTCAAGGAAGATATCATTAAGCCTTCAATATTTCAGAGAAATACTTACAACTTTTACATCTTTGAACCAGTTGAGTAACATCCTAAAAAAGGGATGACCACCAATATCAAACTCTTAAAATTTATGAGAAGACACTTTTAAAACAAAGTGACCACCATAAATCCATCCATGGAATTCATAAATTATATTGGGTGCTTCATCCTCTATTATACATCTTAACAAAACCTCTTCACGACTTTTCCAATCCAATCTAAGATCTGTTAATATGTACTTTTGGGACACTAGTTTATCTGATTTTTATCCAAGATAACAAGATAATTTAAATTCTTTAAATAATACACAATGTCCTTATACCAATTAGAATAACTTACCTTCTCATGGGGATGTTTCTCTTGACATCAATATTGTGTACTTCAACAATTTGTAAGTTAGTTTCAGCAATCAATCTTGTCAAGCCCAAGCCTCTCACTAGCTTTGTAGTTTGAATATTTATATCATATCCTTGAAGTTTATTCACCAACCTACACCTTTGACTTGAAATTTCCCTCTAAGTAAATATTTCTTTGACCATGGTGTTTGGAACATATTTTATGATCTTGGAACTTATAATATAGGATCTGGAGGTCTCGGTAGTGTTTACCAAAGAAAATCTTTTTCTCCGTAATAGAGTATTTCAACCTAGAGCCCTGCAAAGATATGTTGAAGAAGGAAATAGGTTTTTCATGACCATCCTCATATTTTATTAATAGGAAAAAATCAATAGTAGACTCAAGCAAAAGATAATACCTGAAAAATCATTTTTTATAGTTTTGGGCTTGCCAACAAAGGGGTAATCTTTAGTGCATCATTTACTCCTCTAAAGGCTTGAACTACCTCTTCTCCCCATTTGATAACTCAGCCTTTCTTTGTCATACTTGTAATGGGTAAGGTGATCTAAGAAAAATTAGAGATAAACCTCCTAACAAAATTAATCTAACCAAAGAAATATTGTATGCCTTTCCTAGACTAGGGGATGGGTACCTTATCGATTTCCTCTACTCTCTCCCGGTCAATCATAACCCCTTAATGGGACACAATGTTCCCCAATAACTTAGCCTTCTGAATTCCAAAATGACACTTCCTTGGGTTTAATGAGATCTTGTACTCTCTACATATGATTAGGATATTTTCTAGGTGCTATAAATGATCACCTATTTTGCTAGAGAAAGTCGTTATGTCCTCATGATAAACCACAAATAAAGAATTAATAAAACTATCAAATGTAATGTCTATGGCTCTCTAAAAACAACCTCTGCATTCATCAATCCAAATGGAATTCTAACATACACATAAGTGCCCCAAGGTGTTGTGAATGCAATCTTATATTTCTCTTATTCTTTGACCACAACTTGGCTATAGACAAAGAAACCATCTAAAGTAGACAACATTTCAAACCTTGTTACCTTTTTAAAAAGGTTTTCCATGTTGGGTAAAGGGTATTTTTCCTTGAGTGAGATTTTATTTAAATTCTTGAACTCCACGCATAGCCTAATATACCCATTTTTCTTCATGACTGGAACTAAGTTAGCAACCCATGAGGAGTATCTAGTGAGTTGTATAATGTCACCATCCCTAGGATTATTTAGTCCTTCTTGCGTTTTATCTATAAGGATGGGGTTTATCAGTCTATGCTTCTCTTTAAAGGCTTGGTATGAGACTCCAAAGGTATCTCATGTTTAAAAAGGCCCTCTCTATAATCCTTTAATTCAAAGTATGACTAAGCAAGGACATCTTGGTATTTATTTAATAGTTTGGCATAAGATTGTCTTTCTTCTATACTCAAATTTATTCCTAACCAAAGTTTTCTAGGATCTTGAGCAACTCTAAATTCATACTCACTTACATCTCTTAAGATGGAAGAATTACTACTCACATCCCTATCTACACTATCAAAAGTGGACTCAAGGTGACAAGTCCTCTTGCTATGGTATTTGTTTTTAATTGAATTATTTCTTTCCCAAAGAGGTTCTCCTTTTTATCACATAACGCCACCATGGATTAAGGATCAATAAGTTGATTTGTTAAATCGCCTTGTAAATTTAGGAACCTTTATATTTTTTCATCATCATCAAATACCTTATAATGTTGGATATTGTCAGGTACAGAGAGTCTCATCAATACTTCAACTTCAAAATTATAGTATGGGGATATATCTTCCTTGGCATATAGATATGTTAGGACTATCAACCTATTAGATGTTGCATTATAACTCCTCTGATGATAATCAATATTAAAAGAGTCAAATAGCTCAATAAGATCCCACACTACATGTTTATATTGCTTTAACCTCTAATTCTTGGTTGCATATATTTTTCTTGACTTGCTTTACAACTATCTCAGAGTCACCCTTTATAATAAGGTCCTTGATTCCATGCCTCCAGAAAATTCTTAAGCCAAGAAAAAGTGATTCATATTCAACTATGTTGTTGGTGCACTCAAAACTTAACTTAAAAGAAAAATTGAAAGAACCATGGCATGGGAACATCAACACAATACCATCTCCATTTCCAAATTTAGAACATGCTCCATCAAATATCATAGTCCATGGAGCACTAGGATATTCCATATGGGAATTCATATCAAGGCACTGATCATCAAAATTAGCAGTGCCTATGAAATTATCAAGGTTTGTATCAACAAATAACACCTCATAAGAAGCATTCATGGGATCTTCTATGAGGTGCAACATTTTATCTTCCCTATGCAATTTGACTAGTTTTCCCTCCAAAGGTATGGATACATAAGACATATCCATTTGCATAGTTCCTCCTACACTTTCTCGTCCATTTTCTTGATCGTAACACCGCCCACTTAGTAGGGTAGTTAACAAAAAAAAACATTCATGATTAAGAACTTACCAAGATAAGAAGCAAGTTGTACAACTAAACCTTGTACATGACCAACAATAGTACCTCCCTAGAATCCATGGCATAAAAATTTCCAAAAGTAGTTGTTATCTTGATATCTAACTCATTCATAACTTCTAGTGGCATGATATTGCATGAGGAACCTACATCAAACATGAATTTTTATAGAAGTTGACCATTAACAATTAAAGTGGTAAAGAAACTATCTACATCCAAATATGTTTCAACAAGGGAAGTACCCAAATAAACCTTAGGAGGTGATTCAACATCCTCTTGACCTTATTCAATTTCATTCTTAGTAATAATGGGAGGGGTCACTTTGCTAGAGATAGTATTATCCTTAAAAATAAAATCCTCCTTGAATTCAAAATAATCAAATGCCCTCTTCATATGCTCTGGGATCCTAAGAAAATAGAATTTAGAGACAATGAGATTTATCTAGATTAGGATCTCGTCCATATCACATATATTGTATTTGGGAAAGGATGTATTGGGTGCAAGGGTAAATACTTTCTAATTGGATACATTTTTTCATAACAAGGGTTGTGGGAGGAGTACTTAGTCTTGTACTAAGCAACAGTGGTTTCAACTTGGTACACTTGTCTTGGGAGAATCTTTGAGAAAATTGGTTAGGATAGGCATCTTGGCTTTGGAAGCTGGGGAAGGCCCCTTGATTTACCTATTTCTCAATTTATATTCCTTTTCTTGGTGAACATCAGAATTTACCAATAATTCTCTATCCTCCTTTGAACGAACTTCACCATCATACTTTTAATCATCAATGCTCTTAAATATTCAAATTCATGATTAGGTAACTCAAAAGATTGAGCCATATCGATTTCATAATTAATTTCAAGAGGAAGGGAAAATAAATTATTTACACATGCCCAAAAATCATTGTTAGTTCTAGCATAGAGAAGGTCAATAGAAGATGCACCTTGCTCAAAATCCTTTTAATACTCCGAATAAATGAATCACCAAAATCAACTTCATCATTCTAGCTATCTTCTCGCAAGGGGCATGAGGCGAAGCATTTATCATACCATTCAATAGTGTGTTTATCTTCCACAACATCCACTCTTCCCACTAAAGGATCCAATACGGCTTTGTTATCTCTAAATGTATGTTATTTTTCATTTTGGCCCATAGGAATCTTCCCTCTGTACTCAGCTCTATGGTCTAATTTGGGATGATTCCAAAATTTGTTATGTTTAGGGTTTTGATGTTGATTCTGAGGGTTTAGGGACAAACCTTGTTATAATCGAGCCAACTTGTAATAAATTTCCTTAACTTCCCCAACTAAGGTCTTAACCACTTCCTTTAGATCAACAGACTTACTAGTTTGAGGGTTCTTCGGATTAACCATCTTAACACCCTCCATCTTAGGAGGCTTACCATTAGCCTTGATATTAATTTCAATTTAAATGGCCATGGTGAATTCCTACCTCAAACCTCTGGGATTTTTTCTCCTTAGGTAATAGGTTGCCTTCTTATCAAATGTATTAGAATATTTAATCAAACAAGACTCATCACTAGGTTTTATGTTATTTGGTAACCTTGTCAAAGTCTTATTGAATCTTGTATTAAAATATTGTACACATTCATTAGGGTTCTTCTTAATATTTTAAAACTCAAATAAAAGAAACCTAGGGTCATTTCTATCACCATATTGTATTTTAAATGAATTTATCATCTCCTCCTAAGAATAAATTAATCCTTGAGGCAAATATTTGAACCATTCTCTTGCATCTTCTTCCAATGTGTGTATAAACAATTTTACATAAACATCTTCATATTCCACTTCATAATCATCCATGATATTCTAAAATAATTTTAGATGTTGATCTCCACTGATAGCATTATTTACTTTAAATCTAGGAAATCTAACTCTAATTTCATTTGGTACTTCATTAGGATACTCCACCATACCATTAAAATTTATGGGTATGTAGGTATTGAATACAAAAATTTCTTGACAAGGGGGATGGTCCATGTTATTTTGAGTTGGATTCACATGATTAATAATAAAATTTTGAACAGGAGGGATTTGTACCAAAGGGTTATGATCAATACGGTGAGGACCTCTGGGAGAAACAGTTTCGAAACAAAAATCTTTTTCTCACTTGTGAACAAGTGAGTAGGCTGAGGAAAACTTTGAGTAACTTCAGGAGCTAAACCTTGTTGGAACAAGGAAATCAAATGGAATTCGGGGTTGTGTGTCTTAGAATATTAGATAGACTAGAGTAGTCTTCTACTAAAGGGGATAAAAATCATACTACCGAGAACCCTTATCTTTTGAATTTTGACCATTCGTAGGTTTCCAAATTCTTCTTCTCCTCTGTTGTAAATCTTATCATTCGGGAGAATATTCTTTATAGGGTCGAATCTAGAAGAGGACCTTAGTCTTTCTAGATTTTCAAAATGGAGATTTAATCAACAATGTATATCAAATGAAATATCACTGGTCTAACCCATATTTTAAAGGAGAAGTCACCACTAGAGCCTCAGATAGAGATATTATATTAACTCTAAAAATGTACCAAAACCATTTCACAAATATCCAAGAGATAAGACTTTGATAAACCCTTATAAAACCCAAAAATAATTCTAATAACAAGTTCAAACACCTTAACACACACAATAGAACTTGTGGATCCCGATTTATGCTTGCAAAAACACCATTGAATTATAATAACCTAGATATTTCTTGAAATCCTCAACAAAGGCGCCACTCTAGTGTTGAAAACGTTAATGATCAACATAGTCTATAAAAACACCACCGATTCAAATAAATTGAATAATTACCACGTAAAATAATTTTCCAAGCTAAAAATGAAAATCTTAATCAAGTATTCCTTGAAAACCCTGACAACAACCTCAAAATTAAAATGAGACCACTAGTTCCCTAGAAACGGTGTCACTCTAGTGTTGGTTCCCAATATTACACTCTAGATACTTGGAAGAAACTATAAAATAGAATGGATTAAATAATGATAGATTTGAAGGATATTTTTTTTGTAGCTAGGGATATTTCTAACATTCTTTTATAACCAGGTCTTGGAAATGACTAGGTGGCATTTTACAAAGGGGATGGCTAGATCCTACTACTTATGTCTCTTCCTAGACCATGGTGATAGAAACCAAGGTTAACTTGAATGAGGAAGAGATATTATAATTCAATATCCTTCAAATTATTAGTAAACCAAATTGATCCAAGTATATATATGAATGCAATATCTACTTGCAAGAGTTGTCACACAGATATCACACATACTTAGTGCATCAACCACAAGTTACTAAATATAGATAAAATATATTTCACACACATAATTTCTCAATAATAACTAATGGAATGGAGCTTCATGATGTTGGAATACTAGTCTTCACAAATCAGAGCAAATGCATTCATAATATGCAAGTATAATGCAATTTGTAAGGGTAAAATAGTAGGATATTTTAGTTATAAAGAGGGGGAATGGATGGCCATTTATTCACAATAGAAACATGAAAGTAACGGTTATGATAGCTTTCTACTTAAAAATGAAAAGAAGATAAAATCAAGTAAGAATAACTTTCAAAGGGAAATTTGCATTCATTGATGCCCAATTCATGTAAATGATACTAGACAACCTTCAAAACCCTCAACACAAACACTTGTGCAAGAATTCTAATAATATTTTCATTTCTCCCATTTTAATATTCTTAAGATACACTCAAAGGATAAAAATATCATTCCAATTCAATATCAGTAACAAGGGTTTTATAACTAGATCAAATATTGCAAAGTAAATGCTACAACACAATATTTATTCAGTAACCAAGAAGATGCAATAACTAGAGGTTAATCTTGTGTATTAGATATAGATGTAACAAACAAAAGATTGCAATAAAAGTTATAATTCATTGATTAGATATTCAACATACATATTCAAAGCCATGATTGAATCAAAATAGATTTTTCTATTCATCTTAGTTTAAATAAGGGGACATAAACTAGATGCCCTCAATGCCTACTAATGGCTGTACAGTGCAACCACCTTAGCATTACAACTTTAGACTCAAAAATTTCTACACTTACAAAAATGAAAACCTAGAGCTAAAGCAATTAATTACCAACCAACCAACAAAAAATACTTGTTTAGAATGAGGACATGCCCTCATTCTTATACAAAATTTCCATAGAGGAATATACCCAAAGTCTGAAAACTAATTGGAAAGAAAATATGCATAGTAAGGTATCTTGGGCCCACCATAATTGAAGAGAAGCATTTCCAACTGAAAATATTCCACCTTTATCCACCCAACTGGAACAGTTATGCCTCATGATTGTGCCCATGGAGATCAAAGAATATTCTTTGGTGTGAACAAATTATTTTTTCATTTAGTTTCCAATCACCACCTGATGCATGCTTTATAGGAAAAAAATTTACCTTTATGTAATCATCCCTTTTTCTTTTCTCATGAATCTTTACTCATGTAATCATTGGGAATATTTTCTTTCCCTTGAGAGAATACAAAGACTAGAGTAAATAAAGAATAAAATAATAGAAAGAGGAGTGAAATATTATGTAAGATCCAAGTTAATTTTCTCCCCATTATTCTATTTTTTCAATTTTTTTGTAGGCATTCAATCTCTTAAACATATTAATCGTGGGGCTCCTCATCCGAAATAGTATGGTAAAGAAAAACCAGCTCTTGTTCGAAAAAAAAAAACATTATCAAATTCAATAGAAATGGCCTTTCTTTTCTTTACCCTCTTAGACAATTTATTTATGCTTCCAAATGAATGAATTTTTGAATTGAAGTATAATTAAAACTTAAAGAAGAAGAGTCCAACTCTCCCCTACCATGTTGTTGAAGAATTACTATCACCTTCTCAACATTTTTAGCTCATGGGTGTATGTATCTTGTTTAGGAAACATATTTTCAAGCTTAGAATCCAAATCATCAATATAATTTCCATCTTTATCTTTCATACCATGGATTTTGTTAATGCATCCTCCCAAAGTAGTTATCCTTTATCCGTTGGCTTTTGATACCGATGATTCTTACCTCTACAATCTAGGGGTACAATACCCTCATCTTCAACTAATTGATCATCAAGAGTAGTTATGGCCTCAATATTGGGTAGTAACCCATCCAAATACTCCACCTCATCATGGCACTTTTCTATTTTTTAGTGAAATCTTCCATTTGATCGATACTTACTCGTAACACTCCATAATGCTTCTTATGGCCTTGTTTCCCTTCCTTATTAACTCGTCCCACTTTTTGGTTGCATCTACTCTACTCTTTGAATCATCTACACTTATTAATGCTTCTTAGGTTATAGATGTAGTGATCTCCTGGTTCTCGTAGTGGGTTTTAGCCACTTTTGTACATAGGTTGATAAAATATCAACCTTCTCCTTTAATTGCTTCTTGGTCTCTTTGTCCTTATCAAATTTTTAGAAGATACCTCCCATGGTTATTAAGGCTTCATGTTTCAATATTTCTCAGGTAGGTTTCACCAAGGTTATTTGTATAACTTGGTAATCAACAATGGTGACCTCTCTTCTTAAGATGTCTCCCGTAGGAGTTGTAATTTCTATGAACCTTTCCCCTTGGGTACCTACAATATTTTTTGATAGTATCTTGTCATTTTTAGGGGTGGGGGCCCTTGGCCATCTCAATGATATGAAAATTTAAAAGCTGACAACCTCCAACTAGATCTTTACATTTTCTCTCTTTGGGAGGGATTCTCCCAAACACCTCTGGTCTGGAGTAATTTCTTCCCTTATAATTTTTCAGAATCAAGTTGAGAAATGGTTTGGGGCAACTACAATTTATTTTGAGACATAGTGGGTGACATCAGGAATAGGAATATTTTATTTTGAAACCTCCACATCTTTATTTACTTTCTCATGTTCATATTATGCTACACTTTTATCAATTGGCCTAGCTCCTTCATCATTAGTCTTAGGATCCTCAAGTGGAGTTACTTCATGAGTTGGCCCTTCATGTATTTCTTGAGATTTCTCCGCTTCTTATTCCTTGGAAACTTCGTGCGTTGTTAATGACCTCTCAACTACTTCCAATTCATTATTAAAATGATCACCTAGAGTAACTTTCCCTTTGGATTGAGAATGCTTGCTTCAATATGAGTTTGTTCCCTTTCAGATAAAATTACCTCTTTTGGGGCACCTCCATCAACCAAACGAATTGAAAACATCTCGAACTATAATTTTTGAGCCAACATGAGAACACCACCTTTCCCATCAATGTTCATTTCTAAGACTTTTACCTATTGGTTTTCAAGTAAAGGGAGATTAACTCCTTCTTCCTTTACAAAGCCTTACAAAAATTAGCAAAGGCCCGAGTATGTGTTGCCTCATGCTCTCCATTGTCCACAACTTCAACCTTCATATCTATTTTATCATGAGTTAATGTTGAAATAGGAGTTCCATGTGTTTTTATGGGTGGATTGGTATTAACCACATTAGAAATTTCCACTTCCTTTTCATGTACCTCAGAGCTACAATATTTTCAATGGAACTTGCTCCTACAATTCCTCGTGTTGTAAAAATTTCAACTTTAGATTTCTTGTTTCTTATAAAATTTCCAACTGCAAGCTCCTCATCACCTTATTTCACTTGCATGAGGCCCATTATTGATCCAATTCCTAATTTTAATTGTGGGAGATATCCCCTCATTCTTTTCCCTTTGCTTGAGGGGTTCCTTGACGAGCTGAAGGTGGTCCACATGCATGACCTTCACCAAGTTAAATAGATGTCATAGGATTTGATGCATGTGGGGCTTATATTGCAGTGGAACTTCCTGAGTGATGGGTGAATCCTTCATAGTACACATCAACATTTTTTCTACTTTGTGTGTTGGATGAGACATTTAAGTACCTTTTTACTTGTTGCAGAAATCCATTCCTCCACCATTGTAGAAGTAGGCCTCTTGGATTAGACTTGAGGTGCCTTTCATTTTAATGGATCCATACTAGATATACCTTCTTTCAAAGTATGAAATTCCCCTTAAGAGAATCCCAGAATCTCTATACTCCTTTAACACCAAAGTGTTTTGAAGTGACAAGTCTATTTGTTTTGGATAAGACAAGTCGTGGTTCTCCTCATGACATGATTAGTTCTGGCATGTAATTGTGTGGAATTTATATTACTCTAATCAAGTGGTTCCACCGGTTGTGCAAATCAATTTTTTTCAACATAATACCTACTTACTATTTATTCATTATCCACAAGGCCTTGTGGAATAACTGCAACCTTGTAGTAAATGATTTGTGGCAAGGTCATCCTTTAGAAGTCTCTAAGTCTAACCTCCTCTTCATCCTTACAATCCATCCAATAGTCCTCGTAATGAGGTTCATGCTTCTATGAGCTCCTTAGGGCTATATGCATTACTTTTATGATATCATACTTGGGACTTTCTTTGAGCTTCTTCATCACCATTTTGTTCATTTCTACATCTTAAAAACTTCCTTTAACAACAATGAAGCATGTATATCTCCCAATAAGTAATTGGGAACTTAATTTGTCTTGTGCTTCCCTATAATCAGCCTGTACCTTATCAAGTTGTCTTGATAATTCAATAAGTGCCCACTTATCATCAAGGTACCTATTATCCAAAATGTGCCCCCTGCTCATTTTATGGCTAACTCCACCCATTCTTCCCTCTCTTGTGCCTCACACAAAATTTTGATTTCAGGCACTCAAAACCTTCTCGGAAGTGGCACCATTGGATGAGCTCTTTCTCGCTTTCCGTAAAGGTAAAGTTTTCCTCCTAACTCCATGTATTTTTCAAGTTATGGCTCGGCGGAGTTTTTGTGGGAAATTTTCCCCTGAAAGGCCCGCAGCCAATGAGAACGCGCCACGTGTCCAAGAAAGTGGCGGGGGTCGGAGGAGAACTTGGTTTTTTGCCAAGTGTTTTGCGAAGGTTTCAAAAGGAAATATTTTTCCCCGCAGGCCCGCCGACAAATCAGGGGCTGCCACGTGTCCAGGGGGAAGATTTTGAAAATTTGGCTAAGTGTTGGCGCAAGAAAATTTTTTTGAAGGATGGCCCCGCGGCCAATAAAAACATGACACGTGTCCTAGGGAGCCGGAAGTTCGCAGCGCGGGGAAGGTTTGAAATTTTGCTAAGTGTTTCGCCAAATTTCAATGGAGGATTTTTGGACCCATTTCCCCGAGCCGAATCACAATGTGACACATGTCACCAGAGCTCAGACCGGCGGGGCGCGAGGAAGAATTAGATTTTTGGGCAAAATGTTTTGCCGAAAGTCCAAAGGATGAGTTTTTGGCCCGCTGCCTCCGTCAGCCAATCATATGAGGACACGTGTCCTGGAGTGGTGGAGCATGGGGAGAATTCGAATTTTTTCCCAAGGAGGAAATAAAAGAAAATTCAAAGGGAAAGCCCGCCCCCTTATTGCGCGCCCAATCATTTGCTGCCACGTGTCCCAGCTCGTCGGCCGGCGGGAAAATTTTGGAAAATTTTCCAAAGGCTAAAACAAAGAAAAATGGAGCAGGAGGGGCCCGCGCCCAATGAAAACTTGCCACGTGGCACCTAGACTTGCGGAGCGCAGAAAATTTTGGAAATTTTTCCAAATGACCAAAAAGGTAAAAATTCAAAAAAATTCCCACCGACCCGATTTGGCCCTGTTTTGCCCTAAAACTTCAAATCACCATATCTTTCGATCCAGAGCTCAGTTTTTCACGTTCTTTATATCAATGGAAAGATGGTGAAATTATCTACAAGATTATGGGGTTATTTTTGCATTTTGGTGGAGTTTGGAGAGATAAAATCAAGAAACGCCTCTGGCACGTGGTCATGGACAGAAATGACGTTTCAACCACCATTTTTAATGAAGAATGGCTCGCATTCTCTCCCAGCATGGTTAAAAATGTTAGGGAATGGGTCTGTCAGGGCTGCCCATGCTGTTTTGATGGCATTTTGGTCAATGGTTGAACCCCTTGCACTTTTTCCCACATTTCTCTCTCCTGGGGTCGTGGTTTGCACTGTAAAAGCCAGAATGAGTTCATTTTGCAAAGGAGAGACACTTTTTCAGCTCTGCAACTTCCTTTTTCTTCCTCCTTGGCAGAATTTGTGAAGAAATTTTACCTTTCCATGTAATGCAACACCTTTTCTTGCCTCTGGATCACTATAATGTACTGTATTGGATCTGAGATGTTGATATATGTTCTGTGATTAAAATCCCTCAATCCTTTCATATATCTATCATTGCTTTCTTGATATTTCATTACATTTTGAGCATTTGTGCATGTTTTGTGTTGTGTTTCCTTGTGGATTGTGTATTTCATGCAACATCAGGTGTCTACAACTCCTTTGGTGCATCACCTATTAGCATTAGTTCTTTCTTTTTTGCATTCTCTATCTCTGTCTCCTTGGAATTTAGAGAAGACTTAGGAGTTTAAACCTCTGCAATTGTACAAGTGAATTAGCTGATCAGAGGAGTTGAGGAACCAACCTCTAATCTGGAGATTCCTCTTCCATTTTGCAAGTCCCACACTTGGGAAGAGGATTCAATGTTGTGCAATCACACTAGATGCTTCGAATGATCAAATTAGAAACCCGATCGCATCCGTGGGTGCTACTGATTCTGATTTGCAACAATAGTACCTATGCAACATGTAAGGATTGCCTTGGAAGATACTCACTCTAATGTACGTGAAGAACCCGAATTGTATAAAATAACAACCAAATTCATTGTGCATTAGCATATATTCTATAGTGTTCCCATTCTGGCCTGAATAAGTAGATGATGGATATAAAGAAAGCATCATGAGATTTTTTGAAGTTATCCCTCTGGTTTTCCAAATTCAACTGAGTGTATAAATCATAAACTCTAGACTCTGAGAAGTATTTCATCGTAGGGATGTCGGGAAGAGATTTATGAAAAGCCACGTTGTATACAAGATAATATGTAATGTTGAATTCAAATATCTATTTTGATCCTTCCCATATTTGTACAATCATTTTAATGAGTTGATCATGGATGGATTTGCTAATGAGTTCATCCCAAATAATACTCTCCTTGAAAGTGAGGATAACTTGTATGTACCTAAACATCCATTCATAGAAGTAGTAAGCAAAGCTTAAGCCCGCCATTATGTATCTTTGCATAATATACAGATTTACAAAGTGCAAGGATACAAATAACACCCACCAACCACTTACAAGATCCATGAAATATTCCTTCTACTAGGCATTGGATATTGAATTGCACCTTGCGAACTTTTCATAAATTTTGAACTCGTTTACAAGGCCCGCATGTGTGAAAATAACAATAATAATCTTTCTAATCGGGTGGCGGAGATGGATTTATATTTTGCACATGCACACCAAATGTAAACCTAAAAATATGCACAAGTAAAATTTCCAAAGGAAATAATCCTTTTTGCAAAGGTTTAAATAGATCATTAGAACCTACATGAGCTCTTATACTTCCTCATAAATTTGCAAATCATGAATACTTCATAAAACACACAAAATGTCGTGATATTAGTTTAAAACAACGTGACTAATTTGCGAGATGACATAATTTTCTTTGATACAAAGCTCGGGAGATGGTGAATTCTTCAAGAACTAGTAAATCATATGGGGCATCACATTGAAACTATCAAGGAGGCTAAGAATGCACGAGGAGAGAAATATTTACTTGAAAAATCAATTAAGGAACTAATATAAGTAAATTAATGTCTCACCGCATGGTCATAATGAGGCATGAACATTGTAACAATAACTAAAATATGTGATAATAACCCGAGAAACTTAAGTAATGGATCAAGAACAAACTAAGCCCATTTCTCTAAGCATATGGAAGATGCTAGTATGGGTAGTGATTCGATAACAGGATGTGTTTAGTATATTTGAACCTCACCTTTGAACTATCTTGATTGAGGTTATTAGCATTTTTTTGCTTCAAAACTTGTAATGTTATTAATACTAGATATGTTGGATGAATGGGATAACCTTTGTTAAAGGCCTAAAGTATAAATATTATTATATAAGACTTTGATATGGAACTAGCTAGAGGAATGAATAAAAAGAATGAAATAAATTGAAGGTATACTTTGGAGCAATATGGAAGGAATTCATTACTAAACTATTATCACAAATAAACTAAAATGATCGTATCTAGTGCAATTAGTATATTGATCTACACCGAAGCAACAATGAGCAAAGATATTTATGTTAGCAATTATAAGAACAAGTAGTTAATAATTTATTTGCAACAAGCCTATAACAAGGTTATAAGGTAGAAATAATTGTGAGCATGAAAGGATAAGTAACACTTATCTTTCGGTAGGGAATAACAAAAATCTAGTTATATTTTCTAGGAACTCTAGGATGGGGCGCTACATACAGTGGATATTTTGATTTAATTAACTTCTAACATTAATTGCATAAATCAAAATAACGCTTTCCAAAGTGACTATTGATATAACAAGTGCCAAAATAAAAGGGAAAGATTGAATTTATCTAATAGTGTGTGGATCTAGGATATTCGGATGGTCTAAGTGCAAGAACAAGAAGATATAGAACTGAAAGTGCTTTGTTGTTGAAACTATGACCTGAAATTAAGCCTAGTCAAAAGCTGTACAACTCAGTCAAAATTGTCCATACGGTCCTAAGGACCTAACCATTTTTTACGGTCTTGGACCTACTTAGAATCAGGTCTCAGTAACTTCTTGAGTTATTTACTTTCCTGAAATGTGTGTCTCTATGTGTCGATATTTTTTCTCACCTTCATAATGGCTATGTAAACTCTGCTCAAACCCTAGAACCCTTGTAGTGCAAGAAGGAATTCCTGCAAAACAAAGTTAGGTGGGTTGTGGAACCCTTGTGTACTTGCTGAAATCCCCACTACTTTGAAGAGGGCTCAAACCGCATGTCATTCTCCTAGCATGTGATATCTACCATAGTGCAAATCAGACTTGACAATTGTGTTTTGACAATGCTTCACTTGAGTTTCACACTTGCTCAAATACTTGGGAAGGGTCACTTTGATTTCTTGTAGAATGAAGATGGAGACTCCTAGACCTGGAAGGAGACTTCAGACCTATAGATGGTTCTTCCCTAATGGATGTGCATGAGTTATTTCACAGTTTAGGGAGCTTGGAGTGCCTTTTGTGCTTGCTTTTACATGAGGAGTTCTTAAAGTTCCAAGTTACCAAATGAGGTATGATTTACTTTCTTATATATGCTTCTAAAGGTTATTATGTCATGAAAGGCCAACCAAGGGGATATATTTTCTCATAATAATGTGATGGAATTGAAATAATTATCTCAACACATGTCGATCCAAAACCATACAATAAGATCAAGATTGACATTCTCCAATTCCGACCAAAACCTACATTTTTAACATGAGGGAAAAAGGATATTTTGACTTTCTTGGCATAAACAGGAATGTCTCCAAAAAATTTTATGCAATTAAACATCAGAGACTAATGAAAATGAGGTGTGCAAAGATAAACAAGCGTATATAGTGTTATCAAGGTGTGCTAAGAAAGAGTGAGGAGAGTGCATTTGTCCATGCAAGTGTGTAATGTCAAGATCAACAATGTCAAAGGATAGATTGCCAAATTTGAGTGTCTACACCAACACCCAAAAGAGTATAGTTTTGGAGAATTTTAGAAAGAGGAGCCATCTCACAATGAATATCATTACATTTACAACAATAAATAATAGTAAAGGAGAGAAGAGAGGTAAAATTGAATCTTTGGAGCCCAAAACTTGCTCAAAGCTAATTACGGACAATGAATTCCCAAATCTAACTCCCAACTATAAAATCCTTTACCAAAAGGAATGTTAGACATAAAATCC